>JAODAL010011994.1:0-97373 GCA_025379985.1 Phyllomedusa bahiana
GCCTTGGCCGCGCTTCCGGGTCCCTTTAAAATCCGGCCGTATTAAATCTGTGGCATATAAGCTCAAACCCCCTCCCACCATGCGGATCCCTAATTCTTTCCATGTATCCCTCCTAAAGCCCGTCGTGTGAACCGCTTCTCCAGAAAAGTTGTCCCTCCCTCTCCTGAGTCCGTAGCCTCCAACATATTTGCGGTTAAAGAGATCTTGGCTATGGGGGTTGTTAGGGTAAACGGCAATTCTTGGTTGATTGGGAGGGATTCGGTCCGAGGAGAGATTTGGAGCCTGATGAGAACATCCTGGACCACGGTCTCGTGTTGACCTTCCTCCGAACCGAAGAAGGAGGGGGCCTAGGGGGGGGTACTGTCACGGGTGGTCCCGCAGCCCCCGCCCGGGGTTTGCGGGCGCACTCGTGTCGCCACCCGCCGGGTCCCCTTCCCCCTGCCGGGCCCGCGGGTCGGGTCCCGGCTTCCTCCTTCCCTTTCCGGCGCTCCTGAGTCTTCTCGTCCTCCGGGCTGGCCGGGGGTGGCGCTTCCCCGCCCCTTAGGCGCGCGCGCGCCGGTTTCTCGGGATTTAAAGGGCCAGTACGCCCATTATTGGCTAAGATTGGCAGGTGCCCCTATTTAAACCCTCTTCCTTCGGGTCACCTTTGCCGGATCTTTAGTGCCGTACAGCCTTTAGAGAAAGCTTCAAGTGCCTCGTTGTCTGTCTACCGTGTACCGAACCTCTACGCTCCTGTTTCCTGACCACGAACCATTGCCGCCTGTCCTGACCTCTTGCCTGTCCCCGACTCCGCCTACGCCTCACGATTCTTGGCCTTGGCCTTGGCTGCCACCGCAAGCAAGTCACGCCAGTGGGACGACCTGGTATTCTCCCCGCAGCAAGTCACCCCCTTTTGGGCGGTCTGGTGAAAACCGGGTTCTACTTAGATTCCGTCCCCAGGTAGGCTTAAAACCATCGTTGCGGGGTCCAGGGGTTACTACCTGCTTTCTTTTACCGGGCCCCTGTGCCGTCTTTCTTGGGACCTGCGAATGGGTTTTTTTACCCCGTGGGCTTGCTCCCGACCTCACACTGCTGCTACCCCTTTGCCCCCAGGACACAACCCATTGTTGGCTGCGCCCTGCCGACGCGCAAGGTGACGCCCTCTTTCCGACGGAGATGCCCTTGCCTCACCCGCTCCCAAGTGGGTCGGTACATCATCATCATTTGTTTTCACGTCCTGCTGCCCCGCATCCCCGGTCTTGGTATGCAACTGCCCCCACAACTGACCCCCATGCCCTCTCCACATTATACTTTGCCCCCACTGCAAGAAGCGGGATATTGGCCCCATTTCTTCCGCCAAGTAATGCTGATGCCCCCCTCAATTGTTCACCCCCCTTTTAATAGTGGCGCTGAGCCCAGACCACATATAGATTCTGCCAGGGAACCGGGGGGAAGAGGCGGTTGGGACGGTGGGGGCCCGACCCGCTCCCGGGGTCAGGCCAAATAAGGGTTGTGTCTGACGTTCCCACCGACTCTTGGCTGGGGTTGTCAATGTCATCTGGAGGAAGTGGATGACCTAGTCAACCAATCAAGAACACTTGGGTTGCTGGTCAGCACACGGCCGCTAGATGACACCGGCAGTTGTGGCCTCACCGAATGACCCCTGCTGCGACTCCCCTTGCTGTGCTGCGACCTGGCCTGCTCCAGGAATGTTTGTGCCACTGCCACTCGCAGGTGAATGCCTGCCACCCTCTCTGTCTGACATACTGTTTGTTCTAAAATGACAGACACTGTTTGATGAAGATATCTGTATATAATAAATACACACCCTGTATTTGACTCCAAATGAACCCAGTAACAAACTTGGGCAACCCTTGGATATAAATTGTGCTCCACAAATGGCCAGGAAAAACTTACTTGTATGTGCCGTTTAAAAACACTGTGTATTTTACTGAATATAAAAGCACAAACAGGCTTAATTAACCTTCGGATATGAATTATGCTACAGCAAAATTTCTTCTTTGGCGGTGAAAAAGAAGGTTTCTTTTACTGAGTACAACTGCAGAAAAATACTTATTAACCCTTGGATGTAAATTGCGCAAAAGAAATGTGCTGCCAAAAATTACCAGCTTTGTAGCGTGTTAAAATGACGTGTATTTTACGGTACACAACAACAGAAAAACTTGTAATTAATTAATCTTCGGTTATGAATTATGCTACAGGTAAAATGTCTTTTTTGGCGGTGAAAAAGAAGGTTTCGTTTAGTGACCACAACAGCAGAACAACGCTTAATTAACCACTGGATGTAAATTGTGCAAACGAAATATGCTGCCAACAATTACTAGCTTTGTAGCATGTTAAAATGGCATGTATTTTACGGTACACAACAACAGAAAAACTTGTAATTAATTAACCTTCGGTTATGAATTATGCTACAGGTAAAATGTATTTTTTACCGGTGAAAAAGAAGGTTTCTTTTAGTGACCACTACAGCAGAACAACGCTTAATTAACCCCTGGATGTAAATTGCACAAAAGAATTGAGCAACCAAAAATTACCAGCTTTGTAGCGTGTTAAAATGGCGTGTATTTTACAGTACACAACAACAGAAAAACTTGTAATTAACCTTCGGTTATGAATTATGATACAGGCAAAATGTCTTTTTTGGCAGTGAAAAAAGAAGGTTTCTTTTAGTGACCTCAACAGCAGAACAACGCTTAATTAACCCCTGGATGTAAATTGCGCAAAAGAAATTAGCAACCAAAAATGAAGTGGTATTGGAATTGTAAAAACGCTGTTTCTTTAACTGAATACAACAGGAACAGGCTTAGATAACCCTTGGCTATTCAATGTGCTGTGAGCAGATAGCATTAAAATGTATATGCAGCTGCATTGGACGGACACTGGACTTCAGTTCCAATACACCACAAAATCAGAATTAGAACGTAAGTAAGCAGTCTCCTGGACAACTGTGACACCCCCCAAAAAATCGCTGTAAAAAAATGATTTCTTTAGTAAGAATATCATAAGCAGCCGTGGCAGCACCTTCCCTACTCTGTACAGTAGAGCGGTATGACTCCCAGCGTCCGCGCCCGGACTTATATAGTGCGGTGACGTCACAGAATCCCGCCGGTCTCTGATTGCCTTCATCTCTGCACATGTCATGTAGGCTATGCCCTTTTTCCTCCCAGAGTTCTTTGCCTCATGTAATGCCATGTGCTCACAGCCATTTTATCAATCAAAAACACACTTCGTTCCCCGCGAATTACCCCAAACTTCGACTCCGTTCAGAACCCAAAATTTTTCCTGAAATTTTAAAGAATTTCCCCTTCGTTTTAATCAATTTCGCCCCCCTCTTGCTAATTTTAAAGGCCCCCCGTATTTTAAAATATGGGGGGTTTACATAAAAAATTTGGGGGAAACTGCCCCCCGACAGTACATCTTTAAAAACGTAATGCCTTTTGGGGGGTAGGTAGGGAGTGACAGAAAGTGTTAATAGAGGAGGGGTTTTAACAATTTGGGGGTCTTAGTAGCCTACCCAAGAAGATGATGGACTCTTTAAAAAAGACGGGTTTGGAATTCCTATGGTACGTGGGAGGATTTTCAGAGAAATGGTCAGCACTTGAAAAAAAGGGGCTCAATATTGTGGTCTTAGTTTTTTATATAGCAGCGAGCGGAAAAGCATTTGGGTGAAAACAAGTGAGGGAGGAATGTAGGGGGGTTTTAGCGCTGGGGAACTTTTTGCGGAGAGTGATAGTTTCTTTTTATCCTTTTGAGGGCCAAACAGTGCAGGACTGACACAGGGGGGACTAATAAAATAACGTGGCCCAAAGCAAGTAAAAACCTCAAGGTATTAAAATATTTGGGAAAGCATTACGCTAAGCAAAATATGAAAAACTGCTCTTTTTTTACATATTTTATAAAGTGTATTTGCTCACCTCCCCAAAACTCCAAGGGACCCGAGCTGGATTTTACGCCCGTGGGTAACATGTTTAGTGTAGGGACTCACCCGCTCGGACCCCTTTTACGTTTTTGGAAGAAGGTTTAAAACAAACTTGATCAAATACTGTAAACTAAAGCCCATTTTTTTTTTTTCCTTCATAATCATTTCCAATTTTCTTATACCTTATTTTTAATTGTCTTTTGTGTGCCATGTTTTGTATTAGATGTAGCATTGCCTTTCATGTGCCCTAGTTGCGTTTTTCAAGTATATTTTAGATTGCACAGCTTTTTTTAGTTTGTAGTTCATTAAATTTGGGAATTCATTGGTTGCTGCACTCACTGCCTTTTTAAACCAGTCAGGATAAACCAATTGCTATTCCACCATTCCTGAATTGCAGTCGGATTACCTGTGAGGTACTTTTAGTGTAGGGGGCTCACCTGCCTGGGGGCCCCTGCGTTTTGGGAGGGAGTTTTAAAACAATCTTGATCAAAAACTTAAACTAAAGGGCCCCGGTTTTATATTTCCTTAGCAGTAAAGCTTTCCAATATTTTTAAATACCTGATTTTTCTTAGTCTTTTTTTGCCACTTTTTTTTATTAGAGTAGCTATTGCCTTTTAGTGTGCACCTAGCTTGTTTTTTAGTATATTTTTGATTACAGTTTATTACGTTTTGTAGTTCATTTAGATTGGAATCTCATTGCTTGCGCACTCACTGCCCTTTTAAAACCCTAGGGTAATCCAATTGCTAGTTCCTACCATTCCTTAAGTTTCATTGGTTGACGCCCAAATTAAAAAAGTTTTTGTAGGGGCTCCCTTCTGGGACCCCTGACGTTTGGGGGGTGAGTTAAAACAATCTTTTTATCAAATACTGTAAATAAAGTCCCCGTTTTTCATATTTTTTCCCTTTCGTAATGCATTCCAAATTTTTATATACCTTGGTTTTACTTATCTTTGTGTGCCACTTATTTGTATAATGTACTTTGCCTTTTCAGTGTGCCCTATGCTTGGTTTTTTCAAGGGATAATTTTTAAAGGCACACTTTATTACGTTTTTTTGTTATTTGAGATTGGCAATCTCATTTGGGTTGCTGACCAGCTGCTCTTTAAACCATGCAGGGGTAACCAATTGCTATTTCTACCATTTCCCCGAAATTTCTCGGGTTGACGCCAATTTAGGTAAAATGTTTGTGAGGGACCCACCGCTCTGGGCCCCTTACGTTTTTGGGGGTGAGCTTAAAACAATCTTTTTCAAATACTGTAAACTAAAGTCCCATTTTTCATATTTTCCTTAGCTAATCATTTCCCAAAATTTCTATAAACCTTAGGTTTTTTTCTTACTTTAGGTGCCACTGTTATTTTTATTTGAGTAGCTATTGCCTTTCAGTGGGGCACCTATCTTGCGTTTTTTCAGATATATTTTTTGATGTCCAGCTTATTTCTTTTGTATTTTATTTGAGATTGGGGAATCTATTGGCTTTCGCACTCACTGCCTCTTTTTAAACCCCTGCAGGATAAAACCAATTTTATTTCCTACCCTTCCCTGAAGTTGCAGTCTGGATTGACGCCTAGTAGGTAACAGTTTAGTGTAGGGACCCCCTGTCTGGATCCCCTTTAAAATTTTGGGGGTGGCTTAATACAATCTTTATCAATATGAAAAAAAGAGTCCCCCTTTTTTTATTTTCCTTTGCGTAATGCATTTCCAATTTTTTATATACCTTAGGGTTTTTCTTTTCTTTAGTGTGCCACTGTTAAAATTTGTATTAGATTTATGCTAGCCTTTCGTGTGCCCTAGCTGCTTTTTCGAGTAAATTTTAATGTGCACGTTTTTACGTTTTTTTCATTTGAGATTGGCATCCATTGGCTTTCTGCACTCACTGCCTTTTTTAAACCATGGGATAATCCCAATTTCTAGTTTACCAAATTTAATTGCAGTTGGATTGCGCCTATGAGGGAACATGTTTAGTGTAGGGGCTCACCGCTCGGGTTCCCCTTGACTTTTGGGGGTGACTTAATACAACTTTTATCAAATGTAAACTAGAGTCCCGGTTTTTCTATTTTCCTTAGCATAAAGCATTTCCAAAATTTTATATCCTTGAGGTTTTACTTTTCTTTATGTGCCACTGTTATTTGTATTAATTTGCTATTCCCCCCCTTATTGCCCTTGCTTTGCGTTTTTTTTGAGTATATTTTTGATGTCACAGCTTTATTTCGTTTTGTAGTTCATTTGGAAATTCAATCTCATTTGGTTGCTGCACTCACGCCCCTTTTAAACCCGTGCAGATAATCCAATTCTAGTTCCTACCATTCCCTGAAGTTCAGTCTGGATTGACGCCCCATGGGGTAACAGTTTATGTGGGGCTCACCTGCTCTGGGGTCCCCCCTTTACGTTTTTTTGGGGGTGATTTTTAAAATCTTTAAAAATACTGTAAACAAAAAGTCCCAGTTTTTCTATTTTCCCTTACAGTAACATTTTTCCAAAATTTCTATTACCTTGAGGGTTTTCTTTTGCTTTGTTTGCCACTGTTTTTGTTTAGATGTTGCTATTGCCTTCAGTGGCACCCATCTTGCGTTTTTCAGAGTAATTTTGATGTTCAAGTTTTTTCGTTTGTTTTCATTTGAGATTGGAATCTCTTGGCTTGCTGCAATCACTCTCTTTTAAACCTGCAGGGTAATCAATTTGCTAGTTCCCCCCATTTCCCCGAAGTTTTCATTTTTTGACGCCCGTGAGGTAACATGTTTTTTGGTAGGGACTCACCCCGCTTGGATCCCCCCGACGTTTTGGGAGGGGAGCTTTAAAACAATCTTTGACAAAAATTAAACTAAATCCCAGGTTTTTCAATTTTCCTTAGCAAAAAGCATTTTCCAATATTTCTATTTACCTTGAGTTTTACTAGTTTAGTGTGCCCCGTTATTTGTATTAATTTTGTATTGCCTTTCAGTGTGCCCATGTTTTTGTTTTTTTTTAAGATATTTTTTTTGTGCCAGCTTTATTCGTTTTTTTTTCATTTAGATTGGGAATCTCAGCTTGCTGCACTCAGCTCCTTTTAAAACCAGTGCAAATAAACCCAAATTTCTAGTTCCTACCATTCCCTGAAGTTGCAGTCGGATTGACGCCTGGGGGTAACAGTTTTGTAGGGACTCACCTGCTTGGACCCCTTGACTTTTTGGGGTAGCTTAAAACAACTTTGATAAAAACTGTAAACAAAGCCCAGGTTTTTCATATTTTCCTTGCATTTTAATGCATTTCCAATATTTCTTTTTACCTTGGGTTTTACTTAGTCCTTTTGTTGGGCCCCTTTATTTTATTAAAAAGTATCCCTTTTGTGTGCACCCACTTGCGTTTTTTAATATATTTTTTGATGGCACAGCTTATTAGTTTTTTTTTTACACGGTAGAGGATCGTATAGCGCGGAAAGACAGATGCCCTTTCTCTGCATTTGGGCGATTGGAGAGGGGGGTATGCAGAGAGGGAGCCCGAAGCAAGGAGTTACAGTAGTCAAGATGAGAAAAAATAAGAGCCACAATGAGACTTTGAGTTGTTTTCACAGTGAGAAACGGACGGATTCTGGAGATATTCTTGAGGTGCAGGTGACAGAAGCAGGTGTAACGGCCGGGATAGTGGAGCCACTGGACCACCGCAAGCGGTGGCAACAACCGCGCCAGGGAGCGGAGTCTAAGTAGGTCCCGGTATTCACCAGAGCCCGCCGCAAAGCGGATGGACTTGCTGCGCGGGGACCTACCAGGTCCTACCCCCTTAAACGTGGCGGGCTTGCAGTGGCGGCCAAGGTACAGCAAGGTAACAGAATCGAGAGGCGGGAACCGTATTCGTGGGCAGGGCAGGAAGGTCAGAGCAGGCGGCAGAGATTGGGAAGTCGAGAACGAAGCAAGAGGTCTGGTACACGCCAAGGCAAGAAGACACTTAGGATCGCTTTCTCTAAGGCTCGGGGCAACATAGATCCAGCAAGGAAGTCCCGTGGGCTCACTAATAAATAGGGGCAGCGCCTGGCAACCGGCCAATTATCGTTGCGCTGGCCCTTTAAAATTACAAGAACGAGCGCGTGCGCCCCAGGGGAAGGGCACGCGCTCCGTGGCCGGCAGGGGATGCAGACAGAGCAGGAACGCGGTTAGGAGAGTGGTTAGGATGAGTGCGCCCGTGGCCCGTCCCGCACTCAGCAGCGCTACCTGTCCTGGGCAGGGACCCCGGAGAGGACGCACGGGTGCGCCTGCGGCCCGCGGGCCGGAGCGCGGCACCGCTCATTACAGTACCCCCCCCTTAGGTCTCCCCCTCTTGTTAGGCCGAAGGAAACTGCGAACAAGGTCCTGGTTCAAGATATTAGACTCTGGTTCCCAGTACCTCTCCTTGTGACCAAAGCCCTTCCAATCAACCAGGAAGAACCGTTTACCCCTGATGGTCTTCATGGCCCAGATGTCCTTTACTTCAAACACATCGGAGGACTCTACCACCGGGGATGGAGACGCATTCTTCTGAGAGAACCGGTTCAAGACCAAGGACTTTAGGAGGGAGATATGGAAGGCATTAGGAATACGGAGAGATGGGGGTAGGCAGAGCTTGTAGCACACCGGATTCAGCTGCCGGATTACCCTAAAAGGCCCCAGAAACCGCGGACCCAATTTTTTAGCTGGGGACTTGAGGGTACGTTTTCTGGAAAAAAGCCAAACCTTAAACCCCTGGCTGGAACAGAGGAGGAGGCCTCCTCCTCTTCTCGGCCTGGGTCTTCATGTGGGCAGAAGCCCGGAGTAAGGCAAGTCGGGTCTCCCGCCAAATGGCCTTGATGTCCCACACTTGGTTATCCACAGCAGCAACCTCGGAAGCCATAGTCAAGGAGAGGGGAGGGCGTGGGTGATGACCGTAGACCACAAGGAATGGAGAAACACCCATAGAGTCAGAGTCCCGATGGTTATAGGAGAACTCAGCCCACGGAAGCAGCTCGGCCCAGTTGTCATGACAACCGGATACGAAATGACGCAGGTATTCGTCCAATATATGATTTACTCTCTCCACTTGACCATTTGTCTGGGGATGATAGGCAGAAGAAAAGTCCAACTTGACTTGTAAGCGAGAACACAGGTCCCACCAAACCCTGGAGACAAATTGAACGCCCCGATCAGACATGATATGCGAGGGTAATCCATGCAGGCAAAAAATATGCTGGAAGAAATGCCCCGCCAGTTGTGGAGACCAGGAAGTGGCACGAAGTGGGACATTTTTGAGAATCGGTCCGTGACCACCCAGATGACAGAAGTCCCCGTTGAGGAGTGTAGGTCCGTGATGAAGTCCATGCCTATGTGTGTGCATGGGGACTCTGGAACGGGCAGAGGGACTAACAGGCCCGTGGGCCTATGGCGTGGGACCTTGTTCCGGGCACACGTGACACAGGAGAGAACAAAGTCCTTGATGTCCTGGAGCAGGGTTGGCCACCAGTAGCGCCGTGAGATAAGGGCGTGGGACTTCCATATCCCGGGGTGGCCGGCCAGAAGAGAACTATGCCTCCACTCCAGAATTCTCCGCCTGAGCGCCGGACGAACATAGGTTTTGCCCGGTGGTACACTCTGAAGATCCACAGGAGCCGCGTGGATCAGCCGTTCGGGAGCAATAATGTGCTGAGACACTGGTTCTTCTCCGGTAACGTCAGAGGCATAGGAGAGGGCATCCGCCTTGACGTTCTTTTCGGCCGGCCGGAAGTGAATCTTGAAGTCAAACCGGTAGAAAAAGAGTGAACACCTGGCCTGGTGAGGATTCAAAAGCTGGGCCGTCTGGAGGTACTGAAGATTCTTGTGGTCTGTGAAGACGGCGAATGGATGTCGGGCTCCCTCCAGCAAATGTCGCCACTCCTCCAGAGCCAATTTGATGGCCAAAAGCTCCCGATCTCCTATGGCATAGTTACGTTCCGCCGGCGAGAAGGTCTTCGAAAAGAAACTGCAAGTGAGTGTCTTGCCCTTGGTACCCTTCTGCGTAAGAATGGCCTCTGCTCCTACGGAAGAGGCATCCACCTCGAAAGAGAAGGGTTTCTCCAGATCTGGTCGGACCAATATAGGTGCAGAGGCAAAGCTGTCTTTAATTCGACGAATGCTTTCTTGTCTGCCAGGGGCCAACATTTCGGACTTGCGTTCTTCCTAGTCCGGGCCACGATGGGAGCCACCAAGGTAGAGAAATGGGGAATGAAATGCCGGTAGTAGTTGGCGAACCCCAGGAAGCGTTGTATAGCCCGAAGACCGACAGGTCGTGGCCACTGCTGGATCGCAGAGAGTTTAGCTGGGTCCATCTGTAGACCTCGATCGGAGACAAGGTACCCGACTAACGGGAGGCTGGCCTGGTGGAACCGACACTTCTCCAGCTTGGCATACAGTCGGTTGTTATACAAACATAGTAGAACCTGGCGCACCTGTGCCCGATGGGTCTGCATGTCTGGAGAGAAGATCAGGATATCGTCTAGATATACTATGACGCAGATGTAAAGAAGGTCCCTGAAGACGTCATTGACAAATTCCTGAAATACAGCAGGGGCGTTGCATAGCCCAAAGGGCATCACGAGATATTCAAAATGCCCGTCACGAGTATTGAATGCCGTCTTCCACTCGTCCCCCTCACGAATTCTGATAAGATTGTAGGCCCCCCTTAGGTCCAACTTGGAGAACACCTTGGCTCCCCGGAGCCGGTCGAAGAGCTCAGAGATCAGCGGTAGGGGATAGCGATTCTTCACCGTGATCTTGTTTAGCCCTCTGTAATCAATGCACGGACGAAGTGAGCCATCTTTCTTCTGCACAAAGAAGAACCCGGCACCGGCTGGAGAGGAGGATTTGCGAATAAAACCTTTCTGCAGGTTCTCCTGGATATAGGCCGACATGGCCTGAGATTCCGGCATGGACAGCGGGTAGACCCTTCCCCGCGGGGGGCTGGTTCCGGGGAGAAGGTCAATCGGGCAGTCATACGGTCGATGGGGCGGCAACGTCTCAGCCTGTTTCTCTGAGAATACGTCCCCAAAGTCCAGGTACTCCGCTGGCAGGCCAGGCAGGGGCTTGAAAGACGACTGTGGAGAGGAGGTGGGCACCGTGCGTGGTGCCACCAAACAGAGGTCCTGACGCTCCAATCCCCAATGGAGGACCTCGCCTGTCTTCCAGTCCAGCGTAGGGGTGTGACGCTGCAGCCAGGGTAGCCCCAACAGGATCGCCGAGGAAGCACAAGGCAGAACGGGAAAGGAGATCCTCTCCTTGTGCCAGACCCCTACACGTAGAGACACTAGCCGGGTTACGTACTGTATGGAGTCGCTAAGGAGCTCCCCACTGACAGAAGAGATAAGCAGGGGCTTCTCCAGGCGGATCACTGGCAAGCGAGACAGCAGGAGGAGACGGAACCACCGGCGAAGAAGACGGTTGCTGCTGGGACGCCAGAAGTTGTCGCATCATGTTGGAGATCTGGCCCAATTGCTGTGCCTGTTGCACGATCTGCTGCGACTGCTGGGCAACAATGGTCGTAAGGTCCGCAAGGCTTGGCAGGGGCACCTTGGCGGGATCCATGGCTGGATCTAACTGTAGCGGCCAGGATAGTGGATCCACTGGACCACCGCAAGCGGTGGCAACAACCGCGCCAAGGAGCGGAGTCTAAGTAGGTCCCGGTATTCACCAGAGCCCGCCGCAAAGCGGGATGGACTTGCTGCGGCGGGAGTCCTACCAGGTCGCTACCCCTGACGTGGCGGGCTTGCAGTGGCGGCCAAGGTACAGCAAGGTACAGAATCGAGAGGCGGGAACCGTAGTCGTGGGCAGGCAGGAAGGTCAGGGCAGGCGGCAGTGATTCGGAAGTCGAGAGACGTAGCAAGAGGTCTGGTACACGGCAAGGCAAGAAGACACTTAGGAACGCTTTCTCTAAGGCTCGGGGCAACATAGATCCAGCAAGGAAGTCCCGTGGAGCTCACCAATAAATAAATTTAAATTTACAAGAACGAGCGTGCGCCCTAGGGAACAGGCACGCGCGCCTGGGGCGGCAGGGGATGCGGACAGAGCAGGAACGCAGTTAGGTGAGTGGTTAGGACGAGTGCGCCCGTGGCCCGTCCCACGGCCAGCAGCGCTACCCGTCCCGGGCAAGGACCCCGGAGAGGACGCATGGGTGCGCCTGCGGCCCACGGGCCGGAGCGCGGCGTCGCTCGTTACAGCAGGCAAGGGATTGGATATAGGGGTGAAGGACAGATCAGAGTCTAGTATAACCCCAAGACTGAGACAGAAATAGCAGGGGGGAAGTTGGTCAGTAGATGGCAAAAAGAAAAGAAGTTCAGTTTTAGTGAGGTTTAGTTTAAGATAGAGAGAGGAAATGATATCAGAGACAGCGGACAGACTGTCACTGGTGTTTTGTAGCAGGGCAGGAGTGATGTCACAGGAAGAGATGTATAGTTGAGTGTCACCAGCGTAGAGTTGGTACTGGAAGCCAAATCTGCTGATGGTTTGTCCAATGGGGGCTGTATAGATTGACGAGAGGAGAGAACTAAGAACTGATCCCTGAGGAACAATAACAGCAAGATGGAGAGGAGAAGTAGAACCTGCAAATAATACACTGAAGGAGCGATCAGAGAGGTATGATGAGTACCAAGAGACAGCGCTGTCCTGGATGCCAATGGCACTGAGCCTGCTGAGGAGAAGATGGCGATGAACAGCGTCTAATGAGTAGTTGCCCTGAGATTTAACAGTGAGGAGATCATTTGGAACTTTAGCTAAAGCAGTTTCTGTGGAGTGTCAAGTGCGGAAACCTGATTGTAGAGGATCGAGAAGAGAGTTAATAGAGAGATAGCGGATTAGGCAAGAGTAGACCAAGCATTTTAGGAGTTTAGAGAAGGGCAGGTAGAGACTGGTTGGTAATTAGCAGCGCAAGAGGGGTCCAGAGTAGACTTTTTTTAGTGAAGGGGTTATAGCAGCGTGTTTAAACTAAGATCCCAGTAGAGACAGAGAGGTTAAACATTGCAATTAGGTGTGAGAGGACAGCTGGAGAAATAGACTGGACAAGGTGAGAGGGAATAGGGTCACTAGGGCAGGTAGTGCAGACGAGAGAAGCCTGGATACTTCATCCTCTGTCGTCGGGTTAAGGGCTGAGAGCAGACTAGAGGATGTGTGAGCAGGGACTGCCGGAATCTGACTCTAGTGGTGCAGTGTGTGAATGGTGCCAATATGTCCAGGATGGTTGAGAGAATTTCATTGTATTCTTTGACAGCCAGGTCAGGACAGACAATGGAGGAGATTAGGGGCAGTGAGGACTGTATGACGTCTATGAGTTCTTGAGTGTTAATGGAGCTGATATTTCTGAATGTACAATGGGCAGGTGTGTCCAGAGAAGGCTGAGAGTGAAGGAGATAATTTTATGATCAGAGAGCACGTAAGGAGAATTAGTAAATAGGGATGAGCGATTGTGTCAACAATCGTTATTGAGTCGATAGCCGATATTGGTAATTATCTAGTCGATAACAGATTATTACCGAGGACCATTAAATTCTATGGGAGAGGAACAACAGCTTCATTCTTACACCCAAACAGGTGAGGAGAAGCTGGAATTAACATCCACAACAGGAAACTGGATATGTGCTACATCTTAGGCAAGACAATTAGGTTATAAAAGTCACAGAAAAAAATTCATAGGCTAAAATAATTAATTACGTTCAATGACTAATGGCTAATCGAAAATATGAGGACGGCGTAGCCACAGCAGGTACAGCGGTAGCAGCAGCAAAGGGGCCCCTTTCACACAAAACAAGATGCTGGTATTGGAAATGGCACATGGCAACTGGCAGGAGACCCCTATTACTTTTTGCACCAGGGACCAACATCTCGTCACATATGTGGTGGCAGCAAGAACGTTCCAACAGGGAACATGGAGGTTCAGCTGGCAGGACCCTATGGGGTCCAGTTGGTCAACGAGCCCTGTCTCAAATTCCTGCATTCTACTGTCAATTTGTGTGGGTGGAACGAAATTGCTCATTTTTGATTTGGAACGTGGATCAAGGAGGGTGGACACCCAGTAACCGCTGTTCATTTTGATGACCTTGAAGCATGGTAAATATGTTTTTTTATTTAGACCTTTACTATTGGTTTCTTTTACAGTGGCATGACCCCAAAACCAGCAAACATGTTCTTAATGCACCCAATAAAAATAAAAAGTGCCGGAAGAAACAAGTATTTGAACCACTATTTTAGTGAAATGGACATTGACTATCCCTGTCCTTTAATGCAGCATGACCCCAAAATCCACACAGATGCCCTTATGGACCCTCAGAATAAAAAGTGCCGGAAGAAAGTATTATTTGAACCAGTATTTTAGTGAAGTGGACATTGACTATCCATGTCCTGTACCGCAGCATGTGCCTCCAACCTGCATGATCCACAGATTAAAAAGTGCCAGCTTCAGACGATTCCCATCTTTATTCCTAAGACCTTCTGGATCAGAGTCCAGCGTATCTTCAGTGACTTCATCTGGATTTCCCGCCGCCCTAGAATTTGACGAGATCTGTTAGCCAGACCTAAAACCGCTGGTGGAGTGGGCCTTCCCGACTGTTGGCTCTATTATTTGGCTGCGGCCTATACCAGGTTCATGGACTTAATTCACACATCTCAAGGGAAACTCTGGGTTCACATTGCTCAATCCCTGTGCCCCTGGTCCTTGATGTCCCTACCCTGGGCACCTGAGGCAGCCTTTTCGGAATCGAATGGCATGTCTTTTAGTACGACCCATACCTTGCGGATTATCCGTAAGGCTAAACCTTCCGAAGCCTTGTTGGACCTGAATGGCCCCTTGTTCCCAGTTTCTGACAACCATTTATTCCCAGCCGGTCTAGCCCGTAGGTTCTTAGGCAGCTCCAAAACGTGTCCACTCCTCTCCTCTCACATCCATGTCGGAGGTACCTTACTCCCCCTCTCTGACCTTTTAGGGGACAGCCCTTTTACACCTAGGCATTTATTTGAGTATGTTCAACTGAAGCATTTCTTCTCTACGGTTATTAAAAAGACCAACTATGAGAGGGCCCTAACGCCGGTGGAGAACCTCTGTCTCTCCTCTTCTGTCCCTAGGCATCTGATTTCTCGCTTCTATCTGTGGCTTCTCTCTCCTGCTGACCAATCTCTGCCCTCTTTCTGTGCGGCCTGGGAGAGAGAGCTACAGAAGACTTTCACTAGGGATCAATGGGAGAAATGTTTTCACCTCACTCACAAAGCAGTATTTGCTAGCATGTCCCAGGAGACCTGTTACAAGAATCTCTCCAGATGGTATAGGGTCCCGGTGCTCCTCCACAAATGGTTCCCATCGGTCCCAAATACGTGTTTCAACCAGGAGCCCGGTACCATGGGGCATATATGGTGGGGTTGTGTGGCCCTCCGGCGCTTTTGGGAAACTGTCCTTCAGGCTATATCTGACTGCACGGGAGTCTCTGTTCCGGACTCTCCCGAAGCCACATTATTATTTATGTTCCAGTTCCCTCAAACTAAATATAAAAAATCTTTACTCAAGCACCTTTTACAGGCTGCCAAAACTGTTATACCCAGACACTGGCGTCAAACCTCCCCTCCCTCCGTTGGTGAATGGATAGAGGAGGTTTCCTTTCTTTTCCTGATGGAAGAGTTGATAATTCGCTCTCCTGAGGATGCCATTAGATTTTCTCAAGTCTGGAACCCTTGGGTCCTCTATCAATCATCCCAGCCTTTTAGGGCCCTTTCGGGTTAATTGGCTTGTGGGTTGGGTCCCTGCCCTTGGCGTATATCGTCTGCTCCCCATTTGCTGGCCTTTTTTCTATTTCACCTCGCTGCTCCCCCGGTGTCTGATGGACTGGAGAGGCTCCCCGACCTTTTTTTTTTCTCTCTCTTTCTTCTGAAGCAGTCCAATTTTACTCTCACAATCTCATATGCTCCATGCATACACGTGTTTATATTTACACTTATTTCTTATTATGGGAAATGCCTTGTGGACTAGGTCTCTATCAACCTGTGTCAATTTGGATTATGAGGCTCCACGTGCTCCCCGCCTATGTATGCGTTTATCTGTTCCTCGGTTTCTTCATTCTAGGACACGTTGTGTTGACCGTGTCGTCATCACTGTATTCCATTATGTGATGTGACTGCGATTCTTTGTTTTATTAGTATCTTTGTTATTCAGAACTGTTTCAGTAATAACGTTGAGGTTATGTTTATGTTTCTGTGCTTTATAAAGAAAATGCTTAATAAAAACTTTAAATTGAAAAAGTGCCAGAAGAAAGTAGTCTTTGAAACACCATTTCAGTTGAATTGGACATTGACTATCCCTGTCCTGTACCACAGCATGACCCCGAAAACTGTATGACCCACAGATTAAAAAGTGCTGGAAGTGCACAGTCAAGACCAATTGAGCTTCGCTTGGAAATGCTGGTGGTTGACACTCCTGTTTCACCCAGGTGCCCTTTTTCTTGGCTTTCTTTTTCTTGTTTTACTCAACGTGCTGGAGGAAATTGTCTCTGTTCTTGGGGTGGCGAATGTGCTCCATGTCCTCTGAATAACCTACATCTCTTTAAGTCTTCATGTACCTCCCTTTCACAATTCAGAGGAATATTTGTATCAGCTATTTTGTACATGCAACTTTTTTAGTAGTTTAATTCTAGAAAACACATTTTTAAAATAGGATGGAATCCCACCACGTCTTTGTTTCTCTTTTTTTTTAATGATATTAAATGGGTTGTCTCACTACAGGGATTGCTAGCTATGTTAAAGATGTTGCAAAAACAAGTCATTTTGCAATATGTGTCCATTAACAGTGTCCTACCTATTCCTTTTTTTGACAGCACCATGCCCCTATACAATTCAAAACATGACCCTTCAGCCACGGTTGACAATTGTGAAGTACAAATGTCTGTTAGTAACCACATTTTTTGTAAGAGCACCTGTAGTATAGCTGTATTTCACAGCAACATGACACAAAAAATTATAAAATGACTTCTCAGCCACTGTTAAAAATTGTGAGGGAGTAATGCCACTTAGAAACCACATTTCTGTTCCAAAGGACCTTTATTATAGCTGTATCTCATAGCACCATGACCCTAAAACCATTGACAGTGCTTGAAATTTTCATGAAGAATGGAATATTTTTTTAAATGAAACCGTGTACAATTGGTGTCTTTTATAGTCTCCTAACCAAAAAACCAGCAGAATGACCTTTTTGACACTCCGAATTAAAATTGCATTAAGAAATGATCATTTACCATTATCAGTGGAAAGCCGGATGCGTTTGTCTGTAATGACTCCTCCAGTTGTGCTGAAGGTCCACTCAGATATGACGCTGGCTGCTGGGCAGAACAACACCTCTATGGCGTGGCAAGCGAGCTCGGGCCATTAAATCCATTTTGGATACCCAGAAGTCAATTGGGTCCGGAACATATCCAAAAACATCGGTGTTGAGAAGCAGATAGTCGTGCACCATAATCTTAAGCCAGTCTCTGTGTGTGTGGTATGTGTGCCCTGCATTACAGGCATTGGTGAGGTGGTAAATTAGGATTGCCAGAGGTCACCAATTAGGCTTCTGCCACAATGCTTGCTGCTGCCGCTACGGCTACTTGGCACTCTACTGCTGTCACGTTGCTGACGTTGTTCCACCGTGACATTTGAAGAATGTGAAACAGACGCAACAGATGTCTCCAGTTGATCAATCAGCACGGTCTACAATTCCTGCATTTTACTCTCAATTTAGGTGGGTGGAGGAAAGTGCTGAGTTTCGCTTTATACCGGGGATCAAGGAGGGTGGCCACCCAGTAACTGTTGTTCATTTTCATGGTCTTAATGTGAGGATCATGTTGGAGGAAATGGAGCATCCAAGTACTCATGTGAGAGATGGAGCCTTGAATTCCAAAGCCTCTGGCTCAAGGGGCACAAGCAAACTGATCTTCCTCATCTTCCTCCTCCGCCTTAAATCCATGCCAACCTCTTTCCAAGGCAGGGACATCGGTAACGTTGGTTTCCAGGAATACCTCATCCTCCTCCTCCACTTCAACACAGCCCTGACTTGCCTCAGATTATGTACCCTGAGAGCTGAGGCGCCGCCTTGCACCAGCCCTGGACCCTGAACCACCACCTAACGAAGACCGATAAAGTTGTGAAACTGTCGGGCCTTCTGGATTCGATGGAGAGTAAGGCTCTGTGTCCGCATCTGTGTCTGTCTCCTCCTCCATTGCTGGTGGGACCTGTTGTTTCAGAGTGTCCAACACTTGTTCCAGAACTAAGATCACCACAATGCTCATGCTGTCAAGGGCATTGTCCGCAATAACCATTTTGGTGGCTTCTTCAGAACTCGCAAGGATGGTGCAGAGCTCTTTCACCTGCCTCCACTCTCGGTGGCTCAACACCCTGAGGTCCACAACGCTGCTTGTCAGGCCATGTGTCACTTCGTATTGCGTAATGGCATTGTGCTACTGCCTCATTCGCTGGAGCATGTGGAGGGTGGAATTCCAGCGTGTTGCCACGTTAACAATGAGCCGGTTGACGGGGAGGCCAAGCTGACGCTGTAACACAGCCAGCCAGAACGAAGCAGGGTGCGAACAGCGGGAGTGTGAGCTCAGACCTCGAGCCTTCCTCAGCAGGCAGTCAAGACCCGGGTAGCGCTTTATAAATTTCTGGACAACGAGGTTCATGACGTGTGCCAGGCAAGGGATGTGCTCCAGCATACCGATCTTAAGGGCGGCCAGGAGATTTCGCCCGTTATAGCACACCACCTTGCCTGGCACAAAGTTCTTGTCACCCAGCCACTGCTCGGTCTCATTGCTCAGAGCCGTTCACAGATCTTGACCGGTGTGTTGACGGTCTCCAAGACATATCAATTTCAACACGGCCTGTTTTCTCTGGGCACATGATGCTACCCGTGGACCTTGGGGGAAAGAACCCTGCACCAGCCCTGTGGTTTTGAAGAGTGTGCGCTAAACCTGAGAGCCACCGTCATCACCAGAGACATCCACTCAGCGAGCTGTCACAGAGATATAGCAGCCTTGGCCGTGCTTACTAGTCCATGTATCGGTGGTGAGATGGACTTTGCCGGACACAGATGCAGACAACGCGCTGGAGATTTTAGATGACACATGGCTGGCCAGGGCAGGGACGGCTTTTCTGGAAAAAAAATGCCTGCTCGGCATCTGGTATTGAGAGCAGGCAAGGGCCATGATGTGGCGCAATCCATCTGTGTTCACCAAACGGAAAGGCAACATTTCCAAGGCCAAAAGCCTGGCAATGAAGACATTCAGGCTTTTGGCTTTTGTATGGTTTGGGTTAAATTGTTTTTTCTGCTCCCCCACCTGGTAAACGGAATGCTGGCTGCTAGACTGGCTGCTGTATGGCATGCAGGTGAAACTGTTGGAAGGAGAAGGGGTAGTCTGTGTCTCTGGTGGTGCTAGTGGTACTCGGACGATGGTGGAGGCTAAAGCAGAGGCTGATCCTTGCTCATGCTGCTGAGAGACATGGGCAGCAGAAGAACGCTTGTTCTTTAAAACGACGGAGGAGGCGGAGACAGAGGGTGTGACAGTGGTTGGAAGCCCAGGACTGGTGTGGCCTTTTTTCGCCATGTGTTCCCTCCATTTCAACTCATGCATTCGCTGCATGTGACTAGACATGTTGGTGGTGGTTAAACAATTAAGATTCTTCCCTCTACTGATGCGTTTGTGGCAAATGTGGCATATGACATCGCTGGGCAAATCTGGGGCTTGATCAAAAAAGGCAAAACTACTAAATGCTCTACTTTCAGTAAGATATCAGGGTGTAGAGAAAACCCACTAATCAATGATAATTAGAAACCTGGGTATACCAAGACATTACATAACCAACAAACCACTAAAGGTATAATACCTAGAAAAGGATAAATGTCTAAAACATAGCAGTTATTAAATAATAAGTAAAACCAAAGAAGAACCTAAGGAAAAGACTCCTAAAATATACTATAATGAGCTAACAAATCACTGACTATCAGAAAATTGTAGAGCCCCCCCAGCTAAGGGCGACCCCAAACAAATGGACGTGAGTTTATTGTACCCCTGATATCTGAATCAATTAGTTCTATATCTATATATGTTCTTTACCTCCAAATATCTAAAATTGTTCCCTGATGAACCCCATTATCCGGGGGGAAACGCGTTGGAACAGGAACATTGATTTTTGATGTATAGTTAGAATTTTGGTTTCATTTTTTGCACCTTGTTTTTGCACACTTTTTCTTTTTATTTTGTTTATATATTTAGTGTGTTTGTATTTCGGGGTAGTTAGGGCTAGTGTTAGTTTAGGTTCCTGTTTGGGGGCGCCCTTATCGAGGCGGGCTCTCCATTTTTCTGATAGGCAGTTATTTGTTAGCTCATTATAGTATATTTTAGGAGTCTTTTCCTTAGGTTCTTCTTAGGTTTTACTTATTATTTAATAAAGGCTATGTTTTAGACAGTTATCCCTTTTCTTGGTGTTATACCGTTAGTGGTTTGTTGGTTGATCAAAAAAGGCACAGGCTTTAGAGGTCCAGGACCTTTTCGATGGCGATAAGCAAGGAGCGGTGTTTCCGCTGATCATGGTTGGCGGAACCCGTACTGACACCACCCCATCATCTTCCTCCTCGTCCAGTGAAGAAGCACTCGCAAGCAAATTCTGCTGAAAAGACCACGTTGGATCCGCAATGTCATCATCATCATCATCATCAGCAAAGGTGACTTCCTCGTCCTGACATTTTACATCCTGGAGCTGCGGGCTACAAGCAACAGGCACTGCAAGGTGTTGCCGACCACTCGGGATTTGTGGTGACTGACTGGCTTCCTTCTTCTCCTCTGGTGGCATCAGCGATTGGGTGTCAGAGCAGACTAAATCATCCTCTTTGGCCTCTAGATATTTTGAAATGCCTTCTGACCCCAACCGAATTCAGAAAATGTATTATCCACAGTAGTGGGTACATGAGTTGACATTTGGGCTGCCTTCACTTCATGTTGGAGGATGTGCGATGATGATGCGCGTGGCCGTGACGGGAGGGGGGGAAAAAACTGCTGTATGCATTCCCCCTGAAGAACAGTTTGGGCGACGCGTTCAGTACTGAGTTCCCCGGGAAAACCGCCCCAGGGGATGACGGCCTGACGGCCCCGGGGAGACGATCGCTGGCCAACATTGAAGGGCACTTTCTCGTCCCTTACCTCTATTTTCCCTACACCCTTTTTACTGTTTACCACTGCAGTTCGCCCCATGTTCAAAAAAAGTAAAAATTTTAAAAGGTATGGAAGATTTTTTTTCACAGTTCTTATTGAAAAAACTAAACTAAAGCGGAAAATCAAGGTATTTCATAATTTATAGTTTCATAGTTTGTAACCCCGAAAAAAAAACGAGAGGGGTCCATCCTTTTAGCCTGTTGTGCAAGGTTTTGACCCAGAGGAAGGCAAAAAACCCCAATGGGTAAGAAGCAATTGTCCTTTTTGGGAAAAAAATTTCCCTTTCCCTGACCCCCAATCTGGCAATCGGAAAAACCCCTGGATCAATGCCCCCTTCCCCAAAAACCCTACCTTAAAACTTTTTATATTATTATGCTCCAAAATGCACCCAAAAACCCTTATTGCCCCTTTGTTAGTGTTTTTCCCCATGACAATTTCCCCTTTTGGAGAGAGTTCCCGTCTCACTGTCTTACGTAAAAAACCCCTTTTCTTGTTTTGTAGAAACTTTCGTTCCTAAAGGCAGAGGATCCCCCCTTTGTTCTGATAGTCCTGGGTATAAATAAATCTTGGGGAAAGAGTCTTATATTGACCTTTGGAGTTTTTTAAAATATTTATGTGTCCCCCAAAAGGCCGTCTTTTTCTAAACAAAATAACCCAAATTTGTAATCTTTCTGGTACTGTGGTCCCCCCGTCCTTTTTTTATTTTTTTGCCCCCTTTTTTACCGTTAAGCTCTAAAATGCTTTCCTGTGCCTGGTGCCCAAAACTGTAAACAATTTTCCATGTGGGGTCAAACCCCAGTGACTTGTTAATGGGAGAATAATGTTTCATCATGTGCCTCTATCCCCCTTTCTAATGCACCCTGACCCTTTTTCCCCTTGGCGGGGCGGGCCTGAATGGTGCTGCAATTAAGTTTAGTTCCCAGGTTTCCAAGTTTTTCCCCTGTCACTTTTGCCACCCTTTTTCCATTTAACATTTAGTCATGTAATGGATTTTTCCTCCCCCCTGTGCATAACTTTGCTTTTCTGTGTTTAAAAACTCACTGCCTTTCCCCCGCCAGGCTCCAATTATCCGATCCCTTTTTAATAACCCAAATTTTCCCCTTTTTGTGTTGATTACTTTACAGAGCTTTTATCGTCTGCAATGATGATATTCTACTGTGCAAACCATGTGTAAAACGTTAATGAAAAATTTTGAAAAGGATAGGCCCAATAGACCCTTGTGGTACCCCATAGAAAGAAACCAGCGGGGTATTACCGTGTTAATTACTACCCTTGTTTTCTATCGTGAGCCAGTTTTTACCCCCTTTCACACGTTTTTTCCCCCCAAGTCCAAGCATTCTCATTTTACTTCATCCTTTTATGGGCAACCCTATCAAATGCTTTAGAAAAAATCTAGAAATTTTTGGACTCAGTGCCTCACCCCGATCCAGTCTAGCACTGATTCCCATAGAAGCTGATGAGATTTGTCTGGTTTGGGGGCCACCTTTATAAACCCATGTGGACGGCGTTATCATTTATTTTCAGGAGATACTCCGGGATGCATCTTGAGGAAAAACCTTCAAAAAATTTTACCCACAACAAGGTCAAAATTACGGTCTATAGTTTCCTGGATCACTTTTGACCCCTTTTTTGAATATTGGGACCACATTTGCTATGCGCCAAACCTTTGGGAAAATACCCCCCTTATTAGACAGTCCATAAAATTAAAAAATAGGGGCCTATTATGACTCACTGAAATCCCCTTTGGAACGTGGGTGTTGCCCCTCTGGCCTGGGGATTTGTCTATTTTTTAAATTTTTTAAGATGGAGCGCATTCTTCTTGGGTAAAAACAAGGAAAAATTTTAAGTTGGGTTTCCCCCCATCCCTTTGTTCAACAGGAAACTCATCCCCCTCGGTAAATACAGTGGAGAAAAAAAATGTTTAATAGGGTTTTCTTTTTTCTCATGCCCCCTACTGTCTCTCCTCAGTATTTTTCAAAGGGCCCAAAATTTTCTGTTTTAATCTTTTTATATTTATATAGTTAAAAAAAATATTTTGGGGTTTTTTTTTACTTTCAGGGCGATAAGCTTTCGTTCCAGTTTGCTTCCTTTATTTTTTTTTCCACTTTATTTTTTTCCCTTTAGCTTTTGCGCTCTTCATCCCCCCTGTTTTGTAGGTGAAAGCTTTTTTTTTTTGTTTTTTATTGCCTTTTTTAATCCCGTGATCCACATTGGGTTTTTTTTGTTTCTAATTTTTTTTATTTCCATAAGGTATGTACCTTTACGTGGTAGCCCGGATGTTTTAAAAATATCCAAATTTATTTGTTCTCCTATTTAAAACTTGTCCCGTCAAAACGGTTAGGGCCCCCCTAAGCAGAATAAAAATTTGCCCTTCCTCAAAATCGTGTTTTTGTGGCTCCTTTAAAAAAAAAATCTATTGAAGGATAAACGGAAATTTATTTATATTATGGTCACTATTTCCTAGGTGCCCCTCAACCTGAACTTTGTTACTCTGTCAGGTCTATTAGTCAATATTAAAGTCTAGAAGGGCCTTTCCTCTAGTCGGTTCTTGCACCATTTGGCAAATAATCATCATTAGTTTGCAAAAGCCTAGTTTCAGAACAGAATGTCTTCAATATCCCTGAATGTGGTCTTTGGATATGTTAAACCCATCAACTAATAACCTCATTCTGGATTTATGCCCAGCTATCTAGCCTGAGATGTACTTTTCCCATCGGTTAGTGTACAATTGGGCGCCAAATTAGCAGACCCTGATGTAAAGTATTATAATTATATGTTACATATGGGTTTCACCACTGACAACAGGCGCATGTTACTATAAATAATGTATAAACTATTTGCAGTTCCTGTGCACGATTATCCAACTGAGATGCCTAGTGAAATAGAAGTATTGACAGGTTGGATTACATATGGCGGTTTTTCCACCCTGACAAGATGGTGCAGTTACTATAAATAATCTATAACCAATTTCGTTCAAGTGCTATTAGCACCAATCTGTATGCACTCTGTGAAATGAAGTATTGAACAGTTATATGGATTCATATTGCGTTTTTCCGACATAAACTGCTCAGTTACTATAAATTATATGTTAGTTAGTATTAATGTGCTGTACCGTGTTAGCCATAGAAAAGTAGTTAGAATAGTGAAGAAATCAGGCGATACCTTTTAGAGGCTAACTGAGTATATTTGATAGTGAGCTTTTCGAGAGGACTAGCTCTCTTCTTCAGACTGATGTTATACAACAAACTGAAAATACACCGACTTTTTATACACACAAGACATGGATCTTCAAAGGATCTTAGAATTCTTAAAATAACAAAATGCAAAATATAGGTACAGCAGTTTTTACAACCTGTCAAGAATTAAACAGTCTGGAAACTTGTGAGGCGTGACGGGAGTGATCAGTAATTATTTCTCTTATCTATATGCAATCAGGGAGATTTGTTGCACTCAAAGTTCACACATAGTTTGGGACATGAAGCTGGCATGAATATTTAACCCATTTTGCAGAGTTTAAATTTTTGCATTAATTTATATTCCCATTCCTTCCTCTCCCTCAGAGTCTTAAAATCTCCCATTAAGCCGTTCCCTGCAAATCTTCCATGGAATGATTTTCCCCAGAGAATGTGCGGCCCCCTGGCAGATCAGTTCTGTTTTTAAAGGGTTTGAATCTGTGTGAATTCATACGCTTGTCTGAGTCTCTGCCCTGTTTCCCCCACATAGAGGCCTGTGGTAGGACTTTGGCATACCATGATCAGATTAAACCACATTGCTAAGACCTGCAGGAAAATGTCCCCCTAATTCTGTGACCTGCTGGGACTGTGGGACAGGTTATTGTCAGCAGTGCGGATGTGTCTGCAGGTCTTGCACTGTTCTGTTGGCAGGGTGAGGTGCCATTTTCTGTTGGGGCCTTCAAAGCGCTCCGGACAATAATGCGCCGCAGGTTTGGTGGTTGCCGAAAGGAGGAGGAGAGGGGGGACTGGGAATATGTCTTTGAGTCTGTTGTCCCTATGTAGCATAGGTTGAAGTTCCTTGGCAATCTTTCGTAGGATCTCCAGCTGTGGGTTTTTAGGTTACAACTAGGGGCACTCGTTCTTCCTTTGGGGGTCTCTTTGTATGTGAGCAGACTGTCTCTGTTGATGGCGGCCGCTGTGCTGATTTGGTTGTCAGTCAATTTTGGTCTGTATCCAAGTTTAAAAAAATTTTGTCCTCAGATCCAGAAGGTGCTTGTCCAGGTTGCTTTGTCGGAGCAAATACAATTGTACCGTATTAGCCTGGCTGTATATAATAGACTGGTTTTGTGTGCTTGGGGTGGAAGCTGTCTTTCCCTGAGGTAGGCCGTTTGTCTGTCGGTTTGTGGTATACTGATGTGAGTAGCGGTGTTCTTTGATGTGTATTGTAGTATCCAGAAAGTGGATTTTGCTCTCTGAATAGGTAAGTTTAGGTTAATTTGGTGGGGTGAAAGTTATTGAAGTCATTATGGATTGGGAATTGGGGCCCTTTCTGCCCGCAGTCCAGATGACAATGTTTATCACCCAATTTATAACGGATGGTACATCATGGGTTTGGTGTTGCATGTTGAAAAATATGCTCCTTCCAGTGCGCCATAAAGAGATTTGCATATTGGGGCGCACATCTGGGACCCCATGGAGTTCCCATTTGCTGTAAAATACAGGTTCTTCTCCAAAAGTAAAAAAAGTTGTGGCTGAGTATGAACTGGATGAGCTGTGTGATTGGTTTCGTTGGGAGGTCTTGTTTCTCTAGGTGCACCTGACGTGCTGCAACTCCATCCTTGTGGGGAATGTTTGTATACAAGGATTCTACATCCATGGTGGCCAAAATAGTGCCCTCAGGAATTAGGGGGACATTTTCCTGCAGGTCTAGCAATGTGGTGTATCTGATCATGTGTATGCAATGTCCTACCACAGGCCTCTATGTGGGGGAAACAGGGCAGAGACTCAGCCAGCGTTATGAATTCACACAGATTCCCATTAAACAAAAAAACGAACTGATCTGCCGTGGCCACCATTTCTCTGGAGAAAAATCATTCCCTGGAAGATTTGCAGGGTAACGGTCTTAATGGGAGATTTTAAAACTATGGGGGGAGAGGAAGGAATGGGAATATAAATTAATGCAAAAATTTAAAGCTCTGCAAAATGGGTTAAATATTCATTCCAGCTTCATGTCAAGCTATGTGTGAACTGTGAGTGCAACAAATCTCCCCTGATTGTATTAGATAAGAGAAATAATTACTGATCACCCCGTCCGCCTCACAAGTTTCCAGACTGTTTAATTCTTGACAGGTTGTAAAATAACTGCTTGTACCTATTTTTTTGCATTTTGTTATTTTTAAGAATTCTAAGATCCCCTTTTAAGTCCATGTCTTGTGTGTATAAAAAAATCTGGTATTTTTCAGTTTGTTGTATAACATCAGTCTGAAGAAAAAGAGGCTAGTCCTCTCGAAAGCTCACTATCAAATATACTCAGTTAGCCTCTAAAAGGTATCGCCTGATTTCTTCACTATTCTATGAAATAATGTGTAAAACAATTTGCGTACAATTAGCGCCAAACTGAGATGCACTGAGTGAAATGGAAGTATTGAACAGTTATATGGATTACATATGGCGGTTTACCCACCACTGACCACAGGCGGCAGTTACTATGAAATAATGTGTAAAACAATTTGCGTACAAGTGCACAATTAGCATCAAACTGAGACGCACTGAGTGAAATAGAAGTATTGAACAGTCATATGGATTACATATTGCAGTTTTCCCACCATTGACAACAGGCCGCAGTAACTATGAAATAATGTGTAAAACAATTTGCGTACAAGTGCACGATTAGCGCCAAACTGAGATGCAGTGAGTTAAATAGACGTATATAGTTACATAGTCTGTAAGGCTGAAAAAACACAAGACGTCCATTTAGTTCGGTCTATTTTGCTAAAGTGTTGCTAAAGTGTTGATCCAGAGGAAGGCAAAAAAAATCCAATGAGGTAGAAGCCAATTGTCCTCATTTTAGGGAAAAAGTTCCTTACTGACTCCAATCTGGCAATTGGAAAAATCCCTGGATCAACGACCCCTCTCCAGAATCCTAGTCACTATAACCTGTTATATTATGACACTGCAGAAATGCATCCAAATCCTTTTTGAACTCTGTTATTGAATTCACCATGACAAGTTCCTCTGACAGAAATTTCCACAGTCTCACTGCTCTAACAGTAAAGAATCCCTTTCTATGTTTATTTATAAACTTTCGTTCCTCAAGACCCCTCTTTACTCGCTTACCACCTGCAGTTCGCTCCATGTTCAAAAAGATAAAAATTTAAAAGGTATGGAAGAGTTTTTCACAGTCTCTTATTGAGAAACTAAACTGCAAAGACGGCAAATCACAGGTACTCTTAAATCCCTCTAATTTCCAACAGCCAACTAGGATTAGAAACAGAATTGTTCCTATCAAATATCTGTGAAATGTGGTCTGGTGGAAGAAATGTAACACCAAATAAACAGTGTTCTTCCTTCATTCCCTGAGATGTATAACTGCCCAGTATAACTAGCAATTTATACTTTTCAACAAACTATCGTATAAGTGCACAATTAGCGCCAAACTGAGATGCACTGAGTGAAATAGAAGTATTGAACATTTATATGGATTACATATGTCTGTTTTTCCACCACTGACATGAGGTGGCAGTTACTATGAAATAATCTATAAACCAATTTGCGTTCAAGTGCACGATTAGCGCCAAACTGAGATGCACTCTGTGAAATAGAAGTATTGAACAGTTATATGGATTACATATGGCGGTTTTCCCACCACTAACAGGCAGCAGTTACTATGAAATAATGTGTAAAACAATTTGCGTACAATTAGCGCCAAACTGAGATGCACTGAGTGAAATGGAAGTATTGAAAAAGTTATATGGGGTTACATATGGCGGTTTACCCACCACTGACCACAGGCGGCAGTTACTATGAAATAATGTGTAAAACAATTTGCGTACAAGTGCACAATTAGCATCAAACTGAGACGCACTGAGTGAAATAGAAGTATTGAAAAGTTATATGGATTACATATGGCGGGGTTTTCCCACCACTGACAACAGGCGGCAGTTACTATGAAATATTGTGTAAAACAATTTGCGTCCAAGTGCACGATTAGCGCCAAACTCAGACGCACTGAGTGAAATAGAAGTATTGAACAGTTAAATGGATTACATATGGCCGTTTTGACACCACTGACAACAGGTGGTAGTTACTATGAAATAATGTGTAAAACAATTTGCGTACAAGTGCACGATTCGCGCCAAACTGAGACGCACTGGTTTAAATAGAAGTATTTTAACAGTTATATGGATTTACATTATGGCAGTTTACCCAAACCATGACAACAGGCGGCAGTTTTCTATGAAAAAAATGTGTTAAAACAATTTGCGTACAAGTGCACGATTCGCGCCAAACTAAGACGCACTGTGTGAAATAGAAGTATTGAACAGTCATATGGATTACATATGGCGGTTTACCCACCACTGACAACAGGCGGCAGTTACTATGAAATAATTTATAAACAATTTGCGTACAAATTGCACGATTAGCGCCAAAACTGAGACGCCACTGAGGTAAAATAGAAGTATTGAACAGTTTTTATGGATTCATATGGCGGTTTACCCCCCAATGACCACAGGCGGGCAGTTACTATTGAATAATGTGTAAAACAATTTGCGTACAAGTGCACAATTAGCATCAAACTGAGACGCACTGAGTGAAATAGAAGTATTGAACAGTTATATGGATTACATATGGCAGTTTACCCACCACTGACAACAGGCGGCAGTTACTATGAAATAATGTGTAAAACAATTTGCGTACAAGTGCACGGTTAGCGCCAAATTGAGATGCAGTGAGTTAAATAGACGTATATAGTTACATAGTCTGTAAGGCTGAAAAAACACAAGATGTCCATTTTCGTTCGGTCTATTTTGCTAAAGTGTTGCTAAAGTGTTGATCCAGAGGAAGGCAAAAACCCCCAATGAGGTAGAAGCCAATTGTCCTTATTTTAGGGAAAAAGTTCCTTACTGACTCCAATCTGGCATTTGGAAAAATCCCTGGATCAACGACCCCTCTCCAGAATCCTAGTCCAAACCCTTTTTGAACTCTGTTATTGAATTCACCATGACAAGTTCCTCTGACAGAAATTTCCACAGTCTCACTGCTCTAACAGTAAAGAATCCCTTTCTATGTTTATTTATAAACTTTCGTTCCTCAAAGACGTAGGGATGCCCCCTTTTTCTAGATACAGTCCTGGGTTTATAAAATAAATTTGAGAGAGATCTCTATATTGCCCTTTAATGTATTTAAACATATTTATCATGTCCAAAAAGCCGTCTTTTCTCTAAACTAAATAACCCTTAATTTTTGCTAATCTTTTGGGTATTGCAGTCCCCCAGTCCTTTTATTATTTTTGTTGCCCGCCTTTGTACCTGTTCAAGCTCTACGATATCTTTCCTGTGCACTGGTGCCCAAAACTGTACACAATATTCCATGTGTGGTCTAACCAGTGACTTGTATAATGGGAGAATAATGTTCTAATCATGTGCATCTATGCTCCTTTTAATACACCCCATGATTCTGTTTGCCTTGGCAGCTGCTGGCCTGACACTGGCTGCTACAATTAAGTTTACTGTCCACCAGAATTCCCAAGTTCTTCTCCATGTCACTTTTACCCATCTTTTTTCCATTTAACATGTAATCATGTAATGGATTTTTCCTCCCCATGTGCATAACCTTGCATTTATCTGTGTTAAACCTCATCTGCCACTTCTTTGCCCAGGCCTCCAACTTATCCAGATCCTTTGTAATAAACACATTACCCTCTAATGTGTTGATTACTTTACATAGCTTAGTATCATCTGCAAAGATTGATATTCTACTGTGCAATCCATGTGTAATATCATTAATGAAAATGTTAAAGAGGATAGGGCCCAATACTGAGCGCTGTGGTACCCCACTAGTAACAGGGATCCAGTCTGAGTATGCACCGTTAATTATTACCATTTGTTTTCTATCTCTGAGCCAGTTGCACACATTTTCCCCCAGTCCAAGCATTCTCATTTTACTTACCAACCTTTTATGTGGAACAGTATCAAATGCTTTTGCAAAATCTAGATATATGACATCCAGTGCCTCACCCCGATCCAGTCTAGAACTAACTTACTCATAGAAGCTGATGAGGTTAGTTTGAAAAGACCGATCCTTCATAAACCCATGCTGGAACAGCGTTATACATTTATTTTCAGTGATATAATCCAGGATAGCATCTCTAAGAAAACCTTCAAACATTTTACCAACAACAGAGGTTAACTTAACTGGCCTATAGTTTCCCGGATCACTTTTTGACCCCTTTTGAATTTGGCACCACATTTGCTCTGCGCCCAGTCCCTTTTGGGGGCATAACCCGTTATTATTCAGTCCAATTAAATATTAAGAATAGGGCCTATCTAGGACATCCTTTACTACTTAGGACACTGGGGGTGTATCCATCAGGACCTGGGGATTTGTCTATTTTAAGTTTTCTAAGGCGGAGCTGCACTTCTTCCTGGGTTAGACAAGCAACCCTTAAGTTGGAGTTTACCTCATCCCTCTGCTCATCAACAGAAAGGTCATCCTCCTCGCTAAATACAGAGTGGAGAAAAAATTGTTTAGCAGGTTTGCTTTTTCTCGCCGCCCTCTACAGTCTCTCCCTCAATACTTTTCAAGGGGCCAACATTTTCTGTTTTAATCTTTTTACTATTTATACAGTTGAAAAATATTTTTGGGTTACTTTTACTTTCTATGGCAACATGTCTTTCTGTCTCCAGCTTTGCTGCCTTTATAATTTTTTTTACATATTTTATTTTTTTCCTTATAGTTTTTTTTAGTGCCTCTTCACTGCCCTCCTGTTTTAGTAGATGAAACACTTTCTTTTTGTTATTTATTGTCTTTTACATCCCTGTTGATCCACATTAGGTTCTTCCTGTTTCTAATTATTTTATTACCATAAGGTATGTACCTCTCACAGTGGGCGCCTAAGATGTTTTAAAAAATATCCCATTTATTTGTTCTACCATTTTTAAATACCTTGTCCCAGCCAATACGGTTTAGGGCCTCCCTAAGCAGAATAAAATTAGCCTTCCTAAAATTCAGTGTTTTTGTGGCTCCCTGACTCTCTTGAAGGATAAATGGAAATGTATTATATTATGGTCACTATTTCCTAGATGCCCCTCAACCTGAACCTTTGTTACTGTCAGGTCTGTTAGTCAATATTAAGTCTAGAAGGGCCTTCCCTCTAGTAGGTTCCTGCACCATTTGGCAAAGGTAATTATCATTAGTTTTTTTTTTTCAAAAACAATTTTGTTGACAACCATGTTAACGCTGACAGAACACCGCTATTAGATACATTAATGTTTAAATTTTTACATAACCATAATAAAAACAAAAACTTACTAAAAAATAACCCCAAAACAACCCCCACACCCTCCCAATTGCCACAGCCATCTCCAAAGTCAAAAAGAATAGTTATTAAACATTTCACAATACACAAGAAGTTTTAATCACCATCACTCCTCCGGTCACCTCAATACAAATTTCTAGCGTCAGGACGTGAAACCCAGTTGCTATGGTCATCTGCTATTCAATTCTGAGAGGTCCTAAGTCATCAGCTATTTCTTTATGCATGAACCATGTAGTGCCCTTAAATGGAAGCATGTGCTCTCTTAGTTCTTGTTTGGAAAGAAATTTTTCAATAAAGCTTCTCCATTTCTTGAAAAACTTCTTAGAGCGCCTCTTTATTACTTTCTACCTCCCGTCGTTCCATGAGAAGAAAGTGTTTCACTTGAGCAATAACCATATCAACGGAAGGAATGTCTGGTTTGATCCAGAGAGCCAGCAGGCATCTCTTGGCTATCAAGTAAAAAATCTGAACTAATAAGGGAACGTCTGTTCCCTCCTGAGTTATGTGAAAAAGCATAGGATAGGGCGCTTGCTCCAGATCTAAGTTCAGGCGTGTATTAAGCAAAGTTCTCACCCGTTCCCAAAACTCCTGGGATGTCGGGTAAGCCCAAAGCCCGTGAAACAGATCCGTGTTCGCACGAGAACATTTAGGGCAAGCCACCAATCTGTCTGGGGCATTCGGGTGGGGGGGAATATCAAAGCCATAAATAGCATGATGTATCAGTTTATATTGAGATTCCCTCCAGGACTCACATGGAACAAGTTTCCTTACCAAGTCCCATCGTCCAAAATCTTAACAGGCAGCTCCTCATCCTCAAATTTCCGGGCCCATCTCCTAAATAGTGTATTCTTATTTTCAAATGTGCGGTAATCCCTAAGGACCTTATAAATGTCAGAGAGCGAGTTTTTCCGCGGAGGTTGTCCTATAAAAGCATCAAATCTATTACTCTGGAATTCCCTCGTATAGTTTCTCAAGCGCTTCTGAAGAAAGCCCGAAATCTGGGCAAAACTCAAGAACCACTTCTGAGTGATTCCATATCTCTCTTTTAACTCCTGGGAGGTCAGGAATCCATTTTCCGACATATGGAACAAATGTTTAACCTGACTCACTCCACCCCTTAACCAGCTCCTGAATTCTGGTTTGTCCTGGCCTTGCAAGAATTCCGGATGTCCCCATAGTTGCATGTGGTTCGAGCACAAGAACGGGAGGCCCATCAGCTTCCTTATTGCCTTCCATGTAGCCATTGTATCTTTAATAATTAAAGATTTTCTAAGGTGTCCTGGGAGGGATGAGAACCCTGTATGAAGTAGGCTATTCAAATTCCAAGGAGAGGACAGCCCTCATTCCAGTTCCAAATTTGAAAAGAAGTTCGAATTCTGAATCCAATCTACGACATGTCGGAATATAGAGGCAAGATTGTTTGTTCTAACATCTGGAAGTCCTAATCCACCTCTATCTCTTGAGAGCATCAGAGTATTCAGTTATATTCTGTGGCGTTTATGGCCCCATACAAATGAAGAAAAAATCTGATTTACTTTTCTGACATCCTGATGCTTCAATATCAGAGGTATAGTTTGCATGGGGTAGAGCAATTTAGGGAAGCTTACCATTTTTATCAAGTTAACCCGGCCTGATAGAGAGAGGGGAAGATTGTTCCATTTCTTCAATTCGTTTTTTATTTTGTGTAAAATGGGGGTATAGTTTAGTTTATATATGGTTTCTGGATATTTCCCGATATGGATCCCCAAACACTTTATGCTAGAACTGGCAACCCTTACCGGGAATTGATGTCTCCCAGCCAGTCTCGATAGGACTCCCGTAGGTGAAATATCCAGTATATCACTTTTGGAGCTATTAACTTTAAGTCCCGAAGACCTGCCAAACTTCTCTAATAGGCTAAATATGGGTCCCACTTCCGTCACTGGATCCGACATAAACAAAAGAATGTCGTCAGCGAATAAAATCGATTTAAGGGTCTGATTCCCGACTTTAATTCCCGAGATACTCTCATCCTTTTCAAAGGCCCGTATTTAAGGTTCCATAGAAATGTTAAATAAAAGGGGGGATAATGGACAGCCCTGACGCGTTCCTTTCTGAAGGTCAAAAACTGGCGACAAAAATCCTGGGGTGTAAATTCTCGCTTTATGGGATTTATATAAAAATTTTAAAAAAAAAACATAAATGCTCCCGAAAATCCCATCACGGCAAGAACTTTGTACAACCACTTCCAAGAGACATTGTCAAACGCTTTTTCTGCGTCAATAGACATGATCGCTGGGGAGTGGTGTAACTGTGGGTTAATTTTTATTTCGTCTAAAACTCTAAGCACCCTACGGATATTGGTGACTGCCGACCGGCCTTGTACAAATCCGACCTGTAATGGGTAGATGAGTTTTGGCAATATTAGAGCTACTCTATCTGCCATAATTTTTTAGATCAATTTTAGATCCACATTAATCAGGGAAATGGGCCTATAAGAGGCCGCTGGTGATAGATCCTTATCAGGCTTTGGGAGCAGCTTAATGTATGCTGTGTTCATAAGGTCTGGTATGTCCTCTCCTTGTAAATAACTATTGAATACCGTAAGTAACTCAGGGGCGATCTGATCCTGTAGAATTTTGTAAAATTTGCCAGTTAGGCCGTCCGGCCTAGGAGCTTTATTATTTTTCAAAGCCTTAATTGCCCTGATCAGTTCGTCCGAGGTGACCTGAGAGTTAAGCTGAGTCCTAACTGCAAATTGAAACAGAATTGAATATAAGTTTGATAGTTTGATAATCATTTTAATTTATGGCATCCATATTGTCTTCTTCAAACTTAAATCTTTGTGTAATATTCTGTATGAATTTCTGACTAGGATACAAGGACATGTTCTGTTCCGCTCACATCATAATATTTGGTCTAAGAGGCAGGTCTGACCGTGGCATTTGAATAACAGGTCATAGCTGCTGCTTGTTTAAGGTTATTAGATTAGTGTAACTAAGGCAGATGTCAGAGTATTCATTTTTATTTTTTGGTAGATGGGAGGTGTCATGATTTTAATAATTAAATGGTATCTTTACATTAAGACACTGATTGGATTGTAACCTATATCTTATGCTATATACTTATCTTTGATTGGATTGTAATATGCCTACCTTCTCTGTATGATCACGCCTATACCCTTTAAAAAATCATGTCAGTCCATAATAAAGTATTCTAATCTTTTGAATAGAATCACAGTGCATTGTTATGTTTGAAGGTCCGTGGGAGACAGAGAGAGGTTGCTAAGAAAGGATATCTACATCACAAATCATGGAAAATAGAGTCAAAATCCGAAATATCAATATCATCTCTAGTATAAAGATGCTCGTAAAATTGCTGAAAAATCTGGTTGGTGTCCCTAGGGTGATGTCTCAAAACTCCCGACGTGTCCTGTAAAGGTGTAAGATGTCCCTGACCTCTGGGCCCCCTGGCAAGCCGAGGAAGCAATTTCCCACATTTGTTCCTATATCGAAAATTTTTTGCCTCTACTACTGAGAATTTAATTTTTTCTTTCTTTTCCAGCCAATGCTCGTATTGTGCCTTGGCGTCCTGCCATGCCTGTTTAGTTTTCGCATCACATTTATCTTCACATCTAAATTTTTCTAAGCCCTGACGGATGTCCTTTTTAATATGGGCTACATGGGAAATCAAACGACCTCTCAGTACTGCTTTCGCAGTATCCCAGAGAAGTTGCGGTCTGTCCGAATGTGCACCATTCAAGGATTTGAAGTCTAACCACCAATTTTGCAGTAAAATATGAAAGTCAGCATTGTCCGCCAAATAAGTTGGGAACCTCCAAATTGTGTCTGTACCCCTAGGCAGGGCATCAGCAAATGACAAAATCACTGGGGCGTGGTCCGAAATCATGATATCTCCAATTAGTGACTCTTGGACTCTAGCCCTCAGGGGGCGCGAAATGAAGCAATAATTGATACGGGACCAAGAGTCGTGTACCGGAGAAAAGAATGTAAATTCGCGTCCCTCCGGATGTAAGTATCTCCAGGAGTCAACAAATTCTGTCTTCTCTAAAAACTGAGATAAAATTAAAGTATCCCTTCCTCTGATTATCCCAGCATTTCTAGGTCTCTTCCTGTCTTCTCAGCTACTTAAAACTGTGTTAAAATCACCTCCCACTATTTTCAACGATGTTTTATCAGCCAGAAGGGTATCAGATAACTGTCTCAAGAATCCTGATTGATTCTCATTTGGACCATAGATATTATAAATGTGTAAGGTTTCCATATAATTTGTGAGAGGTAATCGAAGCTCTCTACCCTATCTCTGTTTTGGTCCAAAATCTGATATTTCAGATTTTTTCTTATCAGCGTTATGACTCCCGCTTTAGAGTTCTTAGCAGGAGAGCCCAGAACCTCACCCACCCATAGCTTTTTCATGCGGAAGAAGTCGGCCTCCTCCAGGTGTGTTTCCTGAAGGCGAGCGAGATCCGCCTTTAGACGCTGTAAATGTCTGAGAACCATCATGCGTTTATGAGGCGAGCGGAGCCCCTTCACATTCCATGAAATGACTCGCATATTATAGTTAAGATCAAAGAATTATCTGGCTGCAGCAAAACCCCAGAACTCTCCCCCAACAATGTGAACAAATAAAATGCACATCTTAACCTAACGAAGGGTTGTGGCCCCTTTCCTAAGAACAAAGTGCTATAGGACTTCCCTTTTTCCGCGACGCTGGGAACCATCACCTAACAGTCCTATATCCACCCCCGGCATACCCACGCACCCAGCTACTATAGGCTTTACACTCGCAGGACCCAAGATAACATACCTATTATACAAGTATCGACAGCTACATCACAGTTTGTCATGTCGAAGCCTACAACAAAGGGATCATAGTACTATAACCAGAAATAAAGTAACCATTAGACAACCAACAACTATCTGTTCAAAGGACGCTATAACGTCAGGCAACCATAGAGCCCGTTACCCGGAAAGTATCTCGTCATGGATTTGGGTGGTGTAGGTGGCTCTCAAGTAACATTATCTTTATCCAACTTTTGCCTCTTCTCACTCTTATGTCGGACCACGGAGTTATATCCTGAGCTGTCGCCTTGACGTAGGCCATCAACTAGAACAACCTGGAGGCTAAGTCCATCCACTGCTGATTGGGGATCTTGGAAAAAAAAGGGGAGGTCCATCAGTTGGAAAAACCTTCAGAGTCGCAGGGTACAGGAGAGTAAGTTTCCTTTGAGTTTTGTAAAGTTCTGAGCAGATTGCCGAGAATGCTCTCCTTCGACATGACACCTCCGCGGAAAAGTCTGCAAATAACAGGATTTTAGTCCCATGCAGTTTTATCCCTGAGCCTGTCACGTCAAGGGAGGTACAGTGAGCCCTAATTGGAACCCGGCCCACTGTCCCTGCCTACTTGACGTGCTGCCCTAGGCGGCAGACGGCAACTGGGCGACAGTCCCTGCGCTGCTAAAGCGCTGGGGCCATCAGGAGGAAGAAGGGTCAGACAGTCCACATCAGTAACATAATGCAAAAAAACGGAAGACAAGAAAATAAACGGAGGACCTGCCAATAGGGCAGAACACGTTCGGGAGCGAGGTACCACAGCAGGAAGCAAGCCGAAGTCAGGAAACAAGCCACGGTCAGTTAAACGGGAGAAGCAAACTTACAAACACAGGAAACAACACAGCCAGGAAATATCACAGGCAAAGCCTGAAGATCTCTGCAGGTTTATATGGATTGCCCGGACACCACCCCAGTAGCTGATTGGAGCAGCCTCCGGGCCCTCCTATTGGAGCGTGTGACAGGCCCTCTATGCAGAGTAGCTGGAGACCTGTCAATCAAAGGATCTCCAGCAGCCTGTCTCTCTGGGTGTGGACCCAAACCAGGAGATGCAGGTGCAGAGCATTGCTCCCTAGACGCTGGAAGCTGAGCAGGTAAATGCATACTGACAGTACCCCCCCTTTTAGGAGGGGCCACTGGACCCTTCCCTGGTTTGGGTTTGTCTGGGTGAGAGTCGTGGACCTCCGTGATCAAATCCTCAGCATGGATAGATCTAGCTGGAACCCATGACCTCTCCTCAGGACCATATCCCTTCTAGTGAACCAAGTATTGTAAAGACCTCTGAACTCTGCGTGAATCTAATATTCGGGCAACTTCATACTCCAACTCACCCTAAATACTAACTGGAGGAGGGGGTTCAGATGACGAAGTCAGGGACGGTATTTACCTTTTCAGGAGTGAGCGATGAAACACATTATGTATGCGAAAACAAAAAGGTAATTTGAGACGGTATGCCACTGGATTAACCACCTCTTGAACCACATATGGACTCACAAATCGCGGAGCAAGTTTACCTGAGGGAACTTTTAAACGAAGATTTCGGGTGGACAACCATACCTTATCCCCAACAGCAAATCCTGTAGAACAAAGACGCCATCTATCACAATTCCTCTTTTGGATGTTCTGAGCATTAACCAAGTTCTTCTGAACTTGGGCCCAGACTGTGCACAGATCTTTAATGATAACAGCCACCCCGCTGTGATCAGAAGTAGCACTAGAAAATGACGCATGCCTTGGGTGAAAACCATAATTACAGTAAAATGGTAAGATACTAGACAAGCTACTATCCTGATTATTAATAGCGAATTCAACCAAAGGTAAGTATTTTACTGATCAGAGAAATAACAACGGAGTTTTTGCATTACCGTTTGGTTCACCCTCTCCATCTGCCCATTAGTCTCAGGGTGAAAGGCAGAGGAGAAGGACAGGGTGATACCCTGTGCCTTGCAGAGGGCTCTCCTTCGGTGAGAACCAAACTGGACCCCTCTATCAGAGACTATAGGCTCTGGTAAACCATGCAGTTTGACAATGTGCTTGATAAAGAGTTCAGCAAGTTTCCTTGATAACGGCAACCCCCTTAAAGGGACAAGATGGCACATTTTACTGAAACGGTCCACTACAACCCAAATAACTGTTTTGCCCTCTGAAGCAGGAAGATCCGTCATAAAATCCATGGAGATATGGGTCCCATGGATGTTCAGGTACAGGTAGAGGGCAAAGTTCCCCAAAGGAGGACGATTTTCGGGAACCTTTGCCCGAGCGCAGGCTTCACAAGATGCCACATAGGCCTCAACATCACGAGGCAATGATGGCCACCAGTAAATACGAGAAATCAGATGTCCAGATAACACGGAATCATGGAATTCTTTTAATACTCGTAGCCGAAACTGAGTGGGAACACAGACCTTTGAAACAGGACAATTTGCAGGTCTCCTATCCTGGTGGGTCTTAATCTCCGTGGCTAAATCAGGGGACATGGCTGAGACAACAGTCTCCTTGGGCAATATAGGTACCGGATCCTCCTGGGATGCGGGTGGTGGCACAAAAGCTTCTATATAGCGCATCGGCTTTAACATTCTTAGAACCTGGTCTGTAAGTAACAACAAAGTTAAAGCGAGTAAAAAATATGAATATGAGTATGAATAAAAAAATCATTTTGATTAAGTGTAAACATAATCACATAAAGAGCTAAAACCTTCTGTAAATATAAATCAGTTAAAACCCCGAACAACGCGTTTGTCGCCTAGACCGGCGCTACCGAGGGAATTTCAATAGAGAGAATCGCCGGGAAATACAGTAATTCAAATTGTTTAAGCTCTTCTGATTGGTCAGCATAAACCAGACAATCAGAATAGGAGCGACAGTGGCCCATTATATCCTATGGAGGAGAATTGACCAATCAGAATAGGAGCGACAGGGACCCATTATAACCTATGTAGAAAAATTGACCAATCATATTCAAAGGCGGGGACAGTTCAAATAACAGTAAAGGGAAAGAAAAAAGCTGATTGGTTGAGCTAGCGGGGGGCTTGTCCAGCTTACCAATCAGAGCGCGAGCTACTTTCTCATAGATTTTCTATGGGGAAAAGAAATTCCGAGCGAGCTCTGTGATTGGCTAAGTTAAAAGAGGCGGCGTTATTTGGACCAATGGGAGAGCGAGCGACGCTCCTATGGGTTTTCTAATGCAATCTGAAATAAAACTGTACATGGCCGAAATCAAATTATAAGACTACAGAAGTTGTCCCGATGTGTATATAAAATGAATAATAATATGGGGGTAACGAAAAAAAATATTACATCAATCAAATCATGTTTATTTCTTTATTTTCGTTGCACCCATACTATTGATCCTTGGATAACGAAAATAAAGAAATAAACATGCCGACCAATGAGAAGAGCTTAAACAATCACAGTGAAGAATTGCTTCCCACATCCGTTGTTCTCTGAGCTCTTCGATCGACTCCGGGGGGGGCCAAAGTATTCTCCAAATTGGATTTGCAAGGGGCATATAATCTCATCAGAATACAAGAGTGGGACAAATGGAAAACAGCTTTCAATACTCGAGATGGGCATTTTGAATATCTTGTGATGCCCTTTGGACTTTGCAACGCCCCGAACGCTTTTCAAGAGTTTGACAATGACGCCTTCAGGGATCAATTGTACACCTGTGTCATAGTGTATCTGGAGGACATCCTGATCTTTTACCCAGACCTCCAGACCCATCGGACACAGGTGCGCCAGGTTCTGAGACATTTGCGCAACAACCGTCTGTACGCTAAACTGGAGAAATGTTTATTACATCAGACCAGCTTACTCTTCCTCGGATATATAGTCTCTGCTAAGGGTCTGCAGATGGATCCAGCTAAACTCTCTGCGGTTCTGCAATAGTCCCGTCCTGTCTGCCTTTGGGTGATACAGCGCTTCCTGGGATTCGCCAACTATTATCCTCAATTCATTCCTCACTTCTCCACCCTGGTGGCTCCCATTGTGGCCCTCGCCAGGAAGAACGCGAACCTGAGATGTTGGCCTCTGGAGGCTGAAAAGGCCTTCACCGAACTAAAGACTGCCTTCTCCTCGGCACCTGTCTTGGTCCGGCCAGATCCCTAGATGTCTTTCTCCTTGGAGGTGGATGCCTCTTCCATGGGGGCAGGGGCAGTCCTCACACAGAAAAGCCCCAAAGGCAAGACTCTCACATTTGTGTTTTTCTCCAGGACCTTATCGCCGGCGGAGCGGAACTATGCCATTGGGGATCGGGAGCTCTTGGCCATCAAGTTATCCCTGGAGGAATTGCGACATCTGCTGGAGGGGGCTCGTCACCCAATTGACATTTTTACCGATCACAAGAATCTCCTATATCTTCAGATGGCCCAGTGTCTAAACCCTCGCTACGCCAGGTGGTCCCTCTTTTTCTCACGCTTTGACTTTCGCATTCACTTTCGGCCTGCTGAGAAAAATGTCAAGACTGACACCCTCTCCCGTGCCTCTGATGTTGCTGGTGAAGACCTGTGTCCCTGTTGGCTGGTCACCCCGGAGTACGGAAGTCCTATGCTCTGATCTCTCAGCACTACTGGTGGCCGAATCTGGAACAAGACGTCAAGGACTTCACCCTCTCCTGTGTCACGTGTGCTTGAAACAAGGTCCCACGCCACAGGCCCGCAGGTCTCTTACTGCCGCTGCCCTTTCCAGAAACTCCTTGGACACACATAGCTATGGATTAAATCATGGACCTGCCGGTTTCTTCAGGAAATTCTGTCATCTGGGTGGTTACAGACCGGTTCTCAAACATATCCCACTTTATGCCTCTTCCCGGGCTGCTGTCTGCTCCACAATTGGCCGGTCACTTCTTCCGGCATATTTTCCGTCTACATGGGTTACCGTCGCACATCGTCTATGATCGGGGAGTTCAATTCGTATCCCGATTTTGGCGTGCGCTGTGTTCCCATTTGCAAGTCAAGTTAGACTTTTTATCGGCCTACCACCGTCAGTCCAATGGACAGGTGGAGAGAGTGAACCAGATTCTGGGAGAATACTTGAATCATTTTGTATCCGGACGTCAGGACTAGTGTTGAGCGATTTTTATCGACAAAGTTGAAATCGGCAAGGTTTTTATGGTGATCGAAATTTCCAGATCATGCGATAATTAAGGTTAAAATATGAGCATCATCTATTAAGATCGCGCCTTTTTCGGTGCTTCCTGTAATTTTGGCGGCCAGCAAAATCAGATTACAGAATAGAGCAGGTAGAGATGTGTGTGCGACGTCATGATGGGATGTGTATGGTTGCGATTGGCTGGAAAAATCACATGACTTCGTTTTACATAGAACAGCGTTTCCTGTTTCAGCCTCAGTGTCTCTCAGCGTCTCATAGGGATAGGACCTGCGCTCTGCCTGTGGCCAAACAGCTCAGCGAAATTAGTCTATTTCTGCACAGAGAAACCTCTACTATTAGCTGTGATCCTTCCAATTTAGTTATATTAGAGATTTGAAGATTTTATGTAGTTAGCTAGAGAATTTTAAAGCAGCATCTACCGCTGTAAATTCACGGCGGGGGGGAGCCAGGTGGGGCCCCCGCGGGCGACGACAGACAAGCTCTAGCTATAAAGAACACTGGATAAAGTTCACCAAGACTAAGTGTAGACATTGTAGTGGAATATCTTTATTATTAACAGTTTGCTATTGAAATATTTCCTGGATATTGGGCAGCCTGAACTTATATTGGATTACACATCATTTCTAGTAACTGCAGGTCTCTATGTTAGGTGCAAAACTCCACTTTTATTATCAGTATACATTTCAGATATGTGTTCATTTTTAATTTTACCCATTACACCTGTGACTGTTGATATATCCACCTTGCAGTTAAATTACAATCCAGCAATCTTGTAGTCAGCACAGGTTGTTTGTTGCCAAAAAAGACCGTGTATCATACGAAAACATAACAGTTACGTGTTTTTGGACTTTTGCACACCCAGCATTGTTCATTGACGCAGCATCCACGTAAATAGTAAAACAGCAATTCTATATTCCCACAGGTGAATTGAAAGGTGCAAAAAATACCGTGTATCATAAGAAATCATAACAGATTAGTGTTTTTTGACTTTTGCACACCCAGCATTGTTCATTGACACAAGCATCCAGGTAAATCTTAAACAGCAATTCTATATTCACCACAGGTGAATTGAAAGGTGCAAAAAATACCGTGTATCATACGAAAACATAACAGTTACGTGTTTTTTGACTTTTGCACACCCAGCATTGTTCATTGACGCAGCATCCACGTAAATCTTAAAACAGCAATTCTATATTCACCACAGGTGAATTGAAAGGTGCGAAAAATACCGTGTATCATACGAAAACATAACAGTTACGTGTTTTTTTTTACTTTTGCACACCCAGCATTGTTCATTGACGCAGCATCCCGTAAATCTTAAAACACAAAATTTTAATTCACCACAGGGGAATTAAAAAAGGGGCAAAAATACCGTTTTTTTTATCAAAACAAACATTACGTGTTTTTTCTTTTTCCACCCCCGCATTGTTTTTATTTACCAGCATCCACTAAATCTTTAAAACGCAATTCTATTTCACCACAGGTGAATTTAAAGGTGCCCAAAAAAAACCGTTTTTAATATACCAAAACCATAAACAGTTTACGTGTTTTATTTTTGACTTTTGCTACAACCCAGCATTGTTTATCATTGACGACAAGCAGTCCACGTAAATCTTAAAATCAGCATTTATATTCACCACAGGTGAATTGAAAGGTGCATAATTAAATAACGTTTATTTATACACAAACATAAACAGTTACGGTGTTTTTTGGAACTTTTGCACACCCAGCATTAGTTCATTGACGTAGATCAGGTAAATCTTAAACAAGCAATTCTAATATTAAACCACAGGTGAATTGGAAGGTGACAAAGAAATTAAATACCGTTTAATTATACCCAAGAACCATAACAGTTTATACTCATGTTTTTTGACTTTTGCACACCGCCAGCATTGTTAGATTGACGCAGCATCCACGTATTTCTTCAATATACAGCAATTTCTTTTATTGCAACTACAGTGTGAATTGCTAAGGTGCATAATAAAGATATACTAGTATTATTTCCAAAAACATTAACCAGTTTCGTGTGTTTTTTGAAGTTTGCGCAACACCCAGCAATTGTTAATTGACGCACAGCATACCACGTATACTCTTTAAAAACAGCAATTATATATTCAGCCACAGGTGAATGGATAGGGGCAGAAAAAATTATACTGTTTATTTTACCGCTTTCATAACATTGGTAATTGGGGGTTTGTTTTTTGGACTTTTGCACCATCCCAGCATTGTTCATTGACGTAGCAGTTCCACGTAAATCGTTAAGACTCAGCAATTCTATATTCACCACACGAGTGTATTTGATAAAGGTGCAAAGAAAATACCGTTTTGTTATACCAAAACATAAAAGAACGTTCGTATTTGTTTGACTTTTGGCACACCCAGCATTGTTCTCATTTGACGCAGCGATTTCCACGTAAATATTTAATAAACAGCAATTCTAATATTTCACCGACCAGGTAGAAGTGCCAAGGTGCAAGATAGAAATACCGCTGTTATCATACGAAGAAACATAACAGTTACGTGTTTTTTGACTTTTGCAACAACCCAGCATTGTTCATTGACGCAAGATTCTCACATAAGATTTCTGTATAAAAACAGAAATTCTATATTCGACCTACAGGTGAATTGAAGGTGCAGAAAAAATACGTTTATTATACTAAAACATACAGTTAGCGTGTTTTTGACTTTTGCACACACAATGGTTTGTTCGCATTGACGTCACAGCGGATGCTACTCGTAAATCTTAAAACAGCGACTTTATATTCACCACAGAGTGAACTGAAAGGTGGCAAAAAAATAACGTTTAATATAGACCAAAAACCATAACAGATACGTGTTTTTTGGACTTTTCCCAGTACGATCTTGTTGATAGGCGGGGGGGGAAGGACACCCTTGCCAGTTAAAATTTGAATCCAAGCTCAATTTTTGTTTGATTAGAGGGACTTTGATGAATAGCTGTGATTTGACTGTTCTTTTAATAAGAGGACTTTCCAAAACTTTTCCATAACCTTCTCAAATTTTTATATATTTCTGAACATGAGTAGAGAAATGCAGGTGGGTAAGCGAGCAAAGAGGGGGGTAGCACTATGGAGGTAAGAGGTTACGATAGAAGGTGATCGCCTTCCAAGTGCTCGGCGAAACACTGCATGCCAGCGGATGACAGTTGCTTGAGGACCGTCAGGGCCTTTCATCGCTGGGTATGGGCCCTGTGAATCTATGTAACGAACATCGTCGTCCAATCTGTATCTTCAGTGGTTTAATGCAACTGCATCTAGCAGTACTTACCTACATCGTCCTCGCAGGTCACGGTCCACAATTGTCGTCATATAGCATCATCAGCATCGAATCCAACATGAAGAGCACCAAATGTTTCAACTCGTTCGTACCCACCACTGTGGATAATCCATGTATGCGGATCCGTCTTTGTTGGCACAAAATGCGGTTGGGTGTCCCAGAAAGGTGTGGTTAAAAGTTTCAAGGTGATTTAGTCTGCTTGACACCCAGTTATGATGGCATTCAGAGGAGCGTGAAGGAGATGCACGGTCAATCGGGCAAAACATCGTGACGCTGCCTCAGGCACCGCCGCCACTCCCGGGCGGGTCGGCAACGCCTTGCAGTGCTCCTGCTTGTAGTCCCCGCAGCTTTCTGGTTGCAGGGAGAAAGTCAGGACGACAAAGTCACTCTGTGTTTGATGATGATGATGTGACGTGAATTGATGGATCCATCCTGGTCTTCTCCAGACAGAATTTGCTTGGCGTATCGCTTCAATCAGTGGACGTGGCGGAAGACGATGGGGTTTAGTGTCAATACGGGTTCCCGCATCAAAAAAGGGAGAGGTGCTGGTGAAGAAGTACAGCTGATTTTGATTCTCCGCTCTGCCACGCTCGGTCAGCGCCGAAACCCTCGCTCGTCGCTGTATCGCCGTCAAAAAGGTTCCAGGACTCTCAAGCCTGGGCTCTTCTCTTGGATCCAAGCCTCTGAGGTTCAACCGTAGCATGTAATATGGCGCCTTTGCCGTTAAGAACGCTAATGTACGAGGCACTAGAACCTTAAGTGGTTACTCACCACCAACATGTAATAGTGTCGACATGCGAATACGCGAGATTGCAGAGTTGAAATGGAGGGAAACACTTGGTCAAAAAAGAGGCAGACCACGCCGGGCCTACCATGACCATTGTCACACCCTCATGTTTCCGCCTCTCCTCCTCCTTCGCCCACCACCAAGCGTTCATGTAAGCTTGCACACATGTCTCTCAGATTAATGATCAGGAATCAAGCCTCCGCTTAGCCGTCCACCGGTCGCCTCGTAGTACATCCAGCACCGCTCCAGAGACCCATCCTTCCCCTTCTATTCCGGCTCAGATGTTTGACGACCTGCACGACGCTTACAGCGACCAGTTAGCAGCCAAGCCTTCTGTCTTCCAGGGTTTGGGAGCAGAAGAACACTTTTTAACCCGAAACCATCCAAAGCCAAAATTCCTGAATGTCGGACGATTGCAGCTTTTGGCCCTTGGAAATGTTCCCTGTTACCGTCTGGTGGACACAGATGGGTTCCGCCACATCATGGGCCATAGCCTGCCCCCAATTCCAGATGCCGAGCAGGACATTTCTTTGCCAGGAAAAGCGTGTCCCTGCCTCTAGCCTGGTCACGTGTCATCTAAAATTTCTAAGGAGCGTTGTCTGACATCTGTGTCCGGAAAAAAAGTCCATTGCACCACTCGAACAATGGACTAGGTAAGCACTGGCCAAGAGGCCGCTATATCCGCTTCTGTGACAGCTCCCACTTGGAGTGAGCTGGATCGTAGTCCAACATGTGGATGTTCTCTGAGGGGAGATGACGGTTGGCTCTCAGGGTCTCGTGCGCACGCTCCTTCAAAACCGAAGGGAATGGATGGCCACGGGTCCTACTTTCCTCCCAAGGTCCTCTAGGTGGAATCATCGTGCTCCAGGAAGGACACCCAGGCCGTGCTGGAATTAATCTGCCCTCTTGAGGACGTCCACCACAACAGGTCAGGAGCTGTGGACAGGCTTAAGCAACGAGACCAAGCGCTGGCTGGGTGATCAAAGAACCTTGGTGCCAGGCAAAAGGTGACATGTGTGAGATAACGGAGGCCGGAAATCTGCCTGGCCGCCTCCTTAGATCGGTAACGGCTGGAGCACATACCCTTGCCTGGCACATTTCATGAACATTGTCGCACTCCAGAAATTTCGCGATCAGAGCGCTACCGGGGGTCTGGACTCCTGCTGAAAAAGGTATCGGATAGGTGATGAGTTCGATGAGCACTTCCGCCGGTTCGCTCACTCTGCTTGCGTTCCCGCCTGGCTGCGTTGTGCAGCGTCCACAAGCCATCGGGCCTCCCGTCACCCAGTTTGCTTTTCAAATATTTCGTTGTTCGTAGGCAAACACGCTTCGGAAATTCCAAACCTCCCACATGCTCCAGCGATTTGGCAGCCAGGCGCTATGCCATTTCGCAGTAATGAAGGTGACCTACATGGCCGACAGACGCGCAGCGGTGCGACCTCTGGAGTGTTGGAAACCCTACCGAGTTTCCCATGACGAGGCAGGTGAAAGAGGCTATGCACACCATTCCTTGCAAGTTTGAAGAAAGACAGTCACATCCAAAATGGTCAGTGCGGAACAAGATTGCCTCTTGGTCAGCATGAGCATTGTGTAGATCTTAGTGTCTGGAACGATCGTTGGACACTCTGTAAACAAGACAAGGTCCCGCCTGCGACAGGAGGATGTATGACGGACACAGAATGCGGACTCGGAGCCTTTCTCTTCCGTCAAATCCTCACACGGCCCGACAGTTTCACTATTCATCGGGTCTTCATTAGGCAGTGGTTCGGGGTACCAGAGCTAGTGCAGAAGGTGGCTAGCATATCAGCTCTCGCAGGTGTTGTTCATCATCTGACACATCTCAGGCCAGTCCGGGCTGTGTTGAAGCTGTGCCTCAGTAGAGGCAGAGGAAGGAGGAGGGAGGAGGTATTCCTAGACATCGATGTTCGACGTCCAGGCCTTGGAAATGAGGTTGGAGCGCGAATTTAGAGGCGGAAGGAGGAAGATGAGGAAGATCAAGTCCTTGATAGTGCCCCTCGACACAGAGGCTTGGGAAATCAAGGCTGCCATCTCTCTCGACGAATGAAGTGCTGGATGATCCTTTTCCTCAACATGATCCTCGCATTGAAGGCCAATCAAAATGGAAACACAGTTAATGGGTGCGCACCCTACTGGATCCCCGGTACGCTCAAATCAAAAAATCAGCACCTTCCTTCCACCCAACCCAATCATAGAGATGTAAATGCAGGATAATGGAGACCTTGCTGATTGATCAAACTGGAGAATCTGTTGCGTCTGCTTTCACGTTTTACCAAATGTCACGGTGGAACGACATTTCAGCGAGCGGGACAGCAGTAGAGTGACCAAGTAAGGAGTAGTGGCAGCAGCAGGCATGGTGGCGGAAGGCCTTAATGGGTGGGGACCTTCTGGCAATCTTTTGTTTACCCACCTCGCACCAACGCTAATTGCCCCCCACAATGCAGGGCACACATACGAACCACACAGAGATCAGTTAAGATTATAGAGTGCACGACTTAATCTGCGTCTCGAAACACTGATGTATTTGCAATGTGTTCCGGACCCAATGACTTCTGGGGTATCCCAAAATGAGTATGGCCCGAAGTGGCTCGTCACGCGCCATATAGGTGTGTCTTGCCCACGCAAGCCAGGCGTCATATCTGTGCGGACCTTCAGCACAGTCTGGAAAGGGTGTCATATAGACAGGCAAACGCTATCCGCATGTGGATCGTTTGACTTTCATCGCTAAGATGAATCATGCGCCTATGATCTCTGAGACTGTTGTGGCTCCCAATTGCTCGAGCGCTCCAAGATTAGTTTGCCTGGTCTACTTCACATTCCTTTTTCATACAGAATGGTCTCCCTCTTGAAAACTTTTTTTTAAAATGATCTATCTTCTATACTGCAATTTTTATTCTCTCTTCTCTTTATTCTCTTTGCTAGTGAGGGAGACTGTAAAGAAGACAGCAATGGTTTCATGACAACTACCGTTTAAATTTACTCAATTAGTCTTTAATGAAAGGTTTGATTCGCTTATTGTCAATGATTGTTCGAGGTCCTGTTGTGTGAGATACAGCTAGTAATTATGGTCCTTTGGAACAGAATTGTCGGTATTCTAAGTGCATTTCTCCCTCTCGCAATTTTTAATAGTGGCTGAGAAAAGTCATCTATTTATATATTTTTCTTATGGGTCTCATGATCAAGATGTTATACTAGATGAGTACTGCTAATAATCATGGGTCCTTTGGAACAGAAAAGTGTTCTAAGTGGACATTTCTCCCTCACAATTTTTATACAAGTGGTGAGAAGTGTCATAATTTATAATTTTTGTGGGGTTCATTGCTGCTGTGGGAGTTACAGCAATAATCATGGTCCTTTGGAACAGAATTGTGGATCTCTAAGTGGACTTTTCTCCCTCACTATATTTATTTTTAACTGTGGCTGAGAAGATCATTTTTATATTTTTTTTTTTTTTGGGTCATGTGCTTTGAAATGCAGTAATACTTTAAGGTTCGCTTATTATAGAAAAAGAATGTTGTGTTACTAACTCTCAGACATTTTGTTCCTTACACAATTTGACCCGAAAGTGGCTCAAGGTCATGCTTCTGAATTTTTGGGGGCATTTTGCTTTGAAATGCAGTCAATAATACAGGTCCTATTCTAAAGAAAAATGGTTGTTTCTAATAGACATCTGTTCTTTCACACATTGCTCACAAGAAGTGGATTATGGGTCATGTTTGATTTTTGGGGGGCACTGTTTGCTGTGAATGCAGCTATTCTACAGGTCCTGTTCTAAAAAATGTTGTTCTAACAGACATTTGTTCTTCACAATTGTTCAAAAAGTGGGCTCAAGGGTCATGCTTGTTGAGAATTTTTAGGGGGCATTTTGCTGTGCTGACATGCGCAGCTATACTACAGGTTCTCCATATTCTATAAAAATGTCTGTTTCTAACCGAACATTTGTTACTTCACATTGTCCAAAGTGGCTCAAGGGTCATGCTTTGAATTTTGGGGGCATTTGCTGTGACATGCAGCTATACTACAGGTCCTATTCGCTAAAACAATGTGTTTCTACACAGACATTTGTTCTTCACAATTGTCAAGAGGGGCTCTAAGGTGATGTGCTGTCGCAGAAACAGGAATTAGGTAGGGACACTGTTAATGGACACATATTGTCAAAAATGACTCTTTGTTTTTGTCACAGATCTTTTCTATATCTAAACATATGCTATCAAATACCCTTGTTAGAGAGACAACCATTTTAATACAAATGGAAAAAAAGATGAAACAGAGATCATGCCGGTGGGATTCCGCATCCTTTTTTAAAACATGTGTTTTCTAGAATTAAAACTACTAAAAACACTTTGCATGTACAAAATGCTGGTAAAAAAAAAATTCCCCTGAATTGTACATGGGTCGGTACCAGCGAAAACTTGACAGATACTTAGGTTATTACAGAGGACAATGGAGTATGGTAGCTCGGACAGAGAACGAAAAGTACTAGAGACAATTTCCCCAGCACGTGAGTTAAAATTGAGAAAAGGATTGCCAAGCAAAAAGTGCACCTGGGGTGTCTACAGGAGCGTTAACAGCCACGCAGTAAAGTATTTCTCAATGTGAAGCTCTCAAATTGGGTCCGCAATATACGGAGGGGCAGACGCATAATCCGAGGTCTTGAAGCTTTGTATGAAGGAAGGCTGGAGTTCTCGACACTTCCGCTCTTCGCACGCTCTGTTTTCAGCATGACAATCTTTGTTTGCTGCGTCTTCCAGGGACATTTTAACCTGGAGTAACCGTTATTAGATGACGGACGCCAGCGCCCTGGGCTCTCACCGCACCCACTGTAAAACTTCGGACTGGGTCAGGCTGTGGCACAGGACAGTTCTATGTCAAATGTCCCAGTTCAACTAAAATGGTGGTTGAAAGATCCTTTTTCGGCTACTTCGTAATCTAGGGGGTCAGGACAGGTTTATATGGTCATACTGTGGCCCAGGGACAGGGACAGTGTATGTGTCAGTTCAAACTAAAAACTTGGTGGTTGACAAGACTCCTTTTTTTTCTGGCACTTTTTAAAGTGTGGGTCGCAGACGCAGGTTTAACTGTCATTCTAACCGGTACAGGGACAGATATAGTTAGTGGCCAGTTCAAACTAAAAATGGTTGTTGAGAAGATTTCGTTTTATGCGGGCACTTTATTAAAATCTGGGGGTCATTGCAGGTTGTTTCGGGCTCATGTGCGTGCCAGGACAAGGGATATTCAATGAATCCAGTTCAAGTAACATGATGGTTCAAATCATACTGCCTTCTGGCACTTTTTCGATTTGTGGTGTGATGCAAGGTTTTAAGGTCTATGATGTGGTCACAAGACAGGGCTAGTGAATGGTCTGGGACTTTTTTTTCTGTGACTTTGTATAACCGTATGGGTGTTGTCCTAAGATGTAGCTCGTATCACAGATTTGACTTGTTGAGCGATGTTCTTTTTCAGTTTCTCCACAGACTTTGTTGGTGGGTGTAATAATGAAGGTGTGCTGTATTTGCTCTCCCATAGGCACTTTAATGGTAATACGGCTCATAAGTCAGATGCTCACTTAATCGAAAAAACCTTCATCGAGTAGTCTGGTTCTCCGAATACTGAGATATCAATCGATCATCGGTTAGGCCACACGCAATCGCTCTCACACTAGTCAGGGACAAACTGAGGGCGAGCTGCTCCGCCCTGTGGGCCAAGTTATCTTATAAGCCATGCTGGACTCGGATGCAGGCCATGGCGCCTCTCCATTTTTTTGTGGTCTATGGCCACCAACCCGCGGCCCCCCCCTCCCCTTCTGCTGCCCCACTGATTCAGTGGTGCCCTCGGCTGTCGCGATGAGCCAACGTTCGGGAATATCAAGTGCCATCTGGCGCAAGAGAGGAGTCTCTCGACGTTCGCCCTTTAGCTTGGGCTCAGCTCGTATTGAAGTCTCAGGCAGACTCAAAAAGGAGATGACCTGCCCACGACATTCTCCCAGGGGACCAGGTTTGGCTGTTCCTTCAAAGTACGTGCGCATGAAGGACCTTGTACCTCAGTTAACAAGTTGGTACCCTCGCTTCCTGGGACCCTTCAAGTTATGCTCCGGACAGCTTTAAGACGGCTGACTGAACCACAAAAATCTGTTCTTACCTCCATCTACTCCAGGATCCTCAAGAAACTCTTTCCCATGTCTCCTTCTTTATGCCTTGGGTCCTGAAAACCGGTTCCTTACTCAGAAGAACTGTTATTGCCTCTCCCCTGGTAGGGATTATGATGAAAATCTATTGAAGTAAGGGTACATCTTGACCATGAAGGACGAGTCAGAGGGAAGCGTTTCTTCTTCTCGTGACAAGGATGGTGCCTTCGACGAGGAAGGAGATCCTGGCGAGAGCCAAGAATCGGAACTATCCTGAATCTGATCTTCTTCACGATAGGGTTCTGCAGCCTAAAAGGTGACGTATGGGGGAAGTCTAAGGGGGGGGGGTTAATGTAATGGGTCTCTTTCTCCGGGCACCCGGTGGGGATGGTGGCACCGCTGGCCGTGCTACTGGCCGCAGCTCGTTCATGTGAATTGTAATGGGGCCAGCGTGCGGTCCATTGGTTCAATTCGCCGGCGCTGTGCGACCCTAGTATAGTTTATGGATCCATGTCTCTTCACCTGATGGATCTTAGTTGCATCAGATAGCCTAGAGAAAGCGTTATCGTTGTTCTATGTATCGTGCAGTGACCTCCGCCTGTGTTTATCGACCTCTTATAAACTTGGCGCCTACCCGCTGACCTTCGCTAGACTGTCTGTCCACGACTACGTCTACGACCTCACGCATTCTGTACCACGGCTTACACCCTCGGCTGCCACCGCAAGCAAGTCACGTCAGGGGTAGCGACCTGGTAGACTCCCGCCGCAGCAAGTCCATCCCGCTTTGCGGCGGGCTCTGGTGAAAAACCTGGACCTACTGAGACTCCGCTCCCTGGAGTGGCTTTCACCATCGCCTGCGGTGGTCCAGAGGATCCACTATCCCGGCCGTTAGGCGCACTGAGTGAAATAAAAGTATTAAACAGTTATATGGATTACATGTGGCGGTTTTCCCACCACTGACAACAGGTGGCAGTTACTATGAAATAATGTGTAAAACAATTTGCATCCAAGTGCACGATTAGCGCCAAACTGAGACACACTGATTGAAATAGAAGTATTAAACAGTTATTTGGTTTACATATGGCGGAATTCTCACCACTGACAACAGGCAGCAGTTACTTTGAAATAATGTGTATAACAATTTGCGTACAAGTGCACGATTAGCGCCAAACTCAGACGCACTGAGTGAAATAGAAGTATTGAACAGTTATATGGATTACATATGGCGGTTTACCCATCACTGACAATAGGCGGCAGTTACTATAAAATAATGTGTAAAACAATTTGCGTACAAGTGCACGATTACCTCCAAACTGAGACGCACTGAGTGAAATAGAAGCATTGAACAAAGGCAGTCTGTCAAAAACATCAGGACAGCGGTTAAGGCGACGCTGAGAGCCATGGAGCCAGATGCCAAATCTTCAATGCTTTTAAGCCTAGATGCCTCTAAGGTGTTTGACACTGTGTCCTGGCCTTTCCTTGCTGCTACCCTGCCAAATAGACGATTTGGTCCTAATTTCCGAACTTTTATTTCCTATATCCAAGAAGACTCTCACACCACATTATTAGTCAATAACTCCTTGACGGATCCGATCGACATGTTTAGAGGCACGAGACAGGGATGCCCGCTATCGTCCCTCCTGTTTAATCTGTCCCTGGACCCCCTGCTTTATTGCCTACAGCCCTGGGATAGGGATGACCAGAGACCGCCTTCTCCCCACTCAGTGGAAATAGACGCATTTGCGGATGATGTGCTGTTGGTGATCCAAGAACTGGAGCCTACTCATCTGCAAATACTACAGACCCTGACAGAGATAGGCTCGCTTACCGTTTATAACATAAACGTAGATAAATCGAATGCTCTAATGTTAAGAGGTTCGACACGGCCCGCTTGGGCAAGCCAATACCCCTTTAACTGGTGCAATAAGTTGCTATCATATTTGGGGGTAACAAAAACAAGAAATCCTGACCTGCTTTATAGGTTCAACATGACCACATACATTACTGAAATGGGGAAAAGATTGGAGGCATGGCGGAAACTGCCGTTGCCATATGTAGGAAGGGGAAATCTTTTAAAGTTAGTCGAGTTCCCAAAACTCCTATACCTGCTACATTCCCTTCCGATATATGTAACACACAAAGACGTGATACACATTGAAGCATCATACCGCCGGTTTGTTTGGTGTGGGGGGAGGCCTCAGATCCCGTGGTTGGTCATGCAGCATCCCAGAACAAATGGAGGAATTAATTTACCCAATGTCAGAGCGTATAACACAGCAACTCTGTTGAGGGTGGAACTGGATTGGCTGAGGGGAACGGCAGTATTTGCGGACACCGTATCTGATCAGGCCTGCCTTGGGAGACTGTCCCTATCTGATTTCTTACATATGCCTGTACAACTCGTTCCAGCCCTGGTCAAGTTGAACCCCTTATTGGAGGCTACTAGAAAAGCATGGCAGAGGATGAGAAAAGAACATCATCTACACCCCCAGGCGTCGCTATTGCGCTCCTTTTGGGGTAATCCAGACTTTCAAGGAGGGAACCCCCATAGACAGTTTGACCACTGGAGAAAAGGGGGAATTATATGGATAATTCATTTGCTACATAAAGAGAGACAAAGACTACTTACCCTTGAGGAATTGAGGCTTCGGTTCCCGGGGGTAAACATCTCTTTCTTCTCATACCTTAGCGCCCGTAGTTATGCCAGTGCCATCATGACACAGATAACCTCACACGAACGGAACCCGGACCTCTGGAAAACTTTGGGTTATAGCACCTCCTCCAGGTGACTGACATCTCATCTCTATAGCTTCCTACATCAGCCCTTAGATTTTACACAAACAAATATGGGCATTACAAAATGGGGAATGGATGACCCGGAGTTGGGACTTACAATCCTTCAACAGGCTTTCAATAAAAGCCTCAAATTCTTATCGGCTCGTAGATAGCTAGAAATGTCCCTGCAGCTATACCACAGAGCCTATATGTCATAAACTAGAGGTTTTAAGATGGGGATTTTTGAGAGTGACAGATGTTTCCGCTGTCGAGCCCAAGGGGCAGACATATACCACTGCCTATGGGATTGCCCAGTTGTCCAGAGATTTTGGAGTAGGGTGATGTCCTTCACAAGGGAACACTTAACAAACTATGTCCCTAACAACCCACTATGGGCCATATTTGGACATGTGGACGCCCAAAGAACGCCCTGTGCACCGGGGAGTAAGAAATTATTATACATGATCTCAGCGGCAGGGAATAAAACAATCCTAAACACCTGGATACACAACACTTCCCCGCCCTTCAAAATGTTCCTGGAAAAGCTGTCCTACATCATGAAGATGGACTGGGTAGAGGCCTCACAAAAAAAGGAATCACATACAAAAAAATTTCTTGAAACATGGAGTAGTTTTATCTCTTTATTACCGGATAGGATACAATAGGCCATAAAAGTCTGTTTTAGTCTTACAACATGGTATCAACAACAACTCTTACTGGGAGACCCGCCTATATAGCTATATGCTAACATAATAGCAGGGGGGACCTGGGGGTCGCGCGTTGCTCACCCGCTTGCATCTGCAAATTGAGATGGGAAAAGGCATCATTGCATGACGACGTGACTGATCTTTTGAATGTTAATAGTTTCCTGCATATGGAACGGTTTGTGTGAAGGAAAACTAGAGTGTTTCAAAATGTCTATTTCTTACTCAAAAATCTTGAATACTAATGGCTACCTGTTTGAGCTTAGACACCTATGAGGCTGTGGCTAATCTCATGCGGACATATTAGCTAGAAAGCATGGAGTTCAGCTACATTGGTCAACAGCGAAACAAGCTGAAAAAAGAAGACGCCTGCATCAACGAGATGGACTCACAAGCTCTATCGTTATTTGGTTTAATATTTTTGTTTGTTTAACAGAAAAAAGGAAAAGAAGGCACTTCACTCGGTAAACGTTTGTTACGTTATTAATGTTTGTAACCCATAAATGCATGTCTAGTGATACTCTGTTATTCAACGTTGCTGTATTGGAGTGTTAATGAACACATTTAAAAGAAGCATTGAACAGTTATATGGATAACATATGGCGGCTTTCCCACCACTGACAACAGTCAGCAGTTACTATGAAATAATTGTGAGGGTTCGGTGGATTCGCTGGACCACCGCAAGCGATGATAGTTAAGCCACGGCAGGGAGCGGAGTCTAATTAGCCCCCGGTATTTACCAGGGCCCGCCGCAAAGCGGGATGGACTTGCTGCGGCGTGAGGCTAAGAGGTCGCTACCCCTGACGTGACTTGCTTGCGATGGCGGCTGGGGTAATGCGTGGTACAGAATCGTAATCCAGAAGCGTAGTCAGGGACAGGCAGGAGGTCAGGATAGGCAGCAGAGGTTCGTGGTCAGAGACAGGCAGAAGGTCAGGGCAGGCGACAAACAGGCAAGGTCAGGAAACTGGTACACAGGTAATCAGACAGGACTTTCCAACACTCTAGACTCACTAAATGCACACCAACAAACTGGCAAAGAGTCCTGGGGGTGTATTCCTTAAATAGGATCAGCAGCCATCAATAACTAATTAATGGTGCGCTGGCCCTTTAAATCCAGCCCAGCCGTCGCGCGCGCGCCCTAAGCAGCGGGTACGCGCGCGGCGGCCATGACAGGCAGGAGCAGCGGTCACAGGAGCATGGACGGGTAAGAGAACTGGTGCCCGGGACTGGGCAGCGGGGGCCTGGACGCGGGGAGCCGTGGCACCCGCGCCAGACCCCCTGCGGGTAGGGGGCGGCCGCGGGGCACTGCGGCACCCGTGCCAGCCCCCATGACAGTTACCCCCCCCCCACTTAGGTCTCCCCCTCTTTTTACGGAACTTGGAGAGAAGGTCAGGTGACAGGTTGCCCTCAGGTTCCCACGAGCGCTCCTCCGGCCCGAGCCCCTTCCAGTTAATAAGAAAGACCCGCTTCCCCCTCACTGTCTTCTCCGCCAGCACTTCCAAGACCTCAAAGATGTTATTAGAGTTGGCCACAGGAGAAGGCAAGACAGATCCACGGGAGAAGCAATTCAGCACCACAGGCTTGAGGAGAGAGACATGGAAGGCGTTCGGGATACGCAGAGTAGGAGGCAAACGGAGCTTGTAGGACCTAAGTGGTAACATGAAAAGATAAACAGACGGCACTCACCAATCTTCTCAGCAGCGTTTCTTTATTTCATAATAGCTAAAAACTGGACGGGGACAGGAGGTTACAAATCACCAACGATCGTTTCGCGCTCACTTGCGCTTTCTCAAGGTGTGTCGGGAAAATGACGTAGCACGTCTTATATCCCGTCTATGCCTGTCATCACGATACTAAACAGCAACAATATATTTATCAATATAAAAACATAACTACATCTCATTACAAAACAATATATCATCATATCACAGATTATACAAAAACACTTATAATCATAAAAATGGAGAAAAATCGTTTCTGTCATTTAACCCCATCGATCCCAAGGCATCAGTGCGCAAAATCCATCTAGCCTCAGCTTGCAAGAGTCGTGTATCTTGGTCTATTCCTGCATCTGACGGAAAGACCCTCTGAATTCCTGCAAATAGAATACCAGACGTGTCACCTCCATGTACTTCATGCATATGTGATATAAATTTAGGGGCACCCTTACTTGTTTTAACTGAGTAGAGATGTTCACGTATTCTGATGAATAAAGGACGAATCCTTTTGCCAATACAGAAAAAATCCGCAGTTACACCATAAAACATACACCACACCATTGGTGCGACACGTAATCATTTCCTTCACAGTATGTGTTACTGCTCCTATATGTACAGTTTTCCCTACAGACATTTTACTGCAAAACGAACAAGATCCACATCTAAAATTACCTCTTGGGGAACAATTCTCTAACCAATTATTTTTACCGCTCTTTAAACTTCCATGGACCAATTCGTCCCGTAGGCTGCGGCATTTCCTGAATGTCACAATAGGAGGTTCCTTAGTCTTTTCCTGCAACTCTAGATCTGACTCTAAAATATGCCAATTACTTCTTATTGCTCTATTAATTACATGGGACATATTATTATACTCAAAGGAAAAAATAGATCTATCACATCTTTTCTTTGTCCTGCCACCAAAAAGTGACTTCTGTCTATCCTGGTTAATAGCTTTGGTAAATGCTTCTGAAATCAATTGCTCATTATAACCCCTATCTCTTAATCGATCCGATAAATCTAGAGATTGTTCCAAAAAGTCATGGTACTCGCTGTTGTTACGTTTCAATCTAAGAAACTATCCATATGGCAAAGATCTTTTAATGTGGTTGGGGTGAAAACTATTGTAGTGCAATAGGGAGTTTGTAGCTGTCATTTTCCTATATCCTTTTGTCACACATTTGTCATCAAACAGAGTAATCTCAACATCCAAAAAAACAAGCGATTTACCCCCAAAATTAGATGTAAACTCCATGTTCAAATCGTTATCATTAATGTAAGCCACAAAATCATGGAACTGAGATCTTTGCCATATGGACAGTTTCTTAGATTGAAACGTAACAACAGCGAGTACCATGACTTTCTGGAACAATCTCTAGATTTATCGGATCGATTAAGAGATAGGGGTTATAGTGAGCAATTGATTTCAGAAGCATTTACCAAAGCTATTAACCAGGATAGACAGAAGTTACTCTTTGGTGGCAGGACAAGGAAAAGATGTGATAGATCCATTTTTTCCTTTGAGTATAACAATATGTCCCATGTAATTAATAGAGCAATAAGAAGTAATTGGCATATTTTAACGTCAGATCTAGAGTTGCAGGAAAAGACTAAGGAATCTCCTATCGTGACATTCAGGAAATGCCGCAGCCTACGGGATGAATTGGTCCATGGAAATTTAAAGAGCGGTAAAAATAATTGGTTAGAGAATTGTTCCGCAAGAGGTCATTTTAGATGTGGATCTTGTTTGTTTTGCAGTAAAATGTCTGTAGGGAAAACTGTACATATAGGAGCAGTAACACATACTGTGAAGGATATGATTACGTGTCGTACCAATTTTGTGGTGTATGTTTTATGGTGTAACTGCGGATTATTCTACATTGGCAAAACGATTCGTCCTCTATTCATCAGAATACGTAAACATCTCTATTCAGTTAAAACAAGGAAGGGTGCCCCTAAATTTATATTACATATGCATGAAGTACATGGAGGTGACACGTCTGGTATTCTATTTGCAGGAATTCAGAGGGTCTTTCCGTCAGATGCAGGAATAGACCGGGATACACGACTCTTGCAAGCTGAGGCTAGATGGATTTTGCGCACTGATGCCTTGGGATCAATGGGGTTAAATGACAGAAACGATTTTTCTCCATTTTTATGATTATAAGTGTTTTTTGTACAATCTGTGATAAGATGATGTATTGTGTTGTAATGAGATGTTGTTATGTTGTTATATTGATAAATATATTGTTGCTGTTTAGTATCGTGATGACAGGCATAGACGGGATATAAGACGTGCTACGTCATTTTCCTGACACACCTTGAGAAAGCGCAAGTGAGCGCGAAACGATCGTTGGTGATTTGTAACCTCCTGTCCCCGTCCGGTTTTTAGCTATTATGAAATAAAGAAACGCTGCTGAGAAGATTGGTGAGTGCCATCTGTTTATCTTTTCATGTTACCACTTTGGATATTTTCTGCAAGGACTGAGCACCGCCTGCAGCTAGAATGAGAGTCATTCCTCCCAGTGAGTTGATTCAAGTTTGCTATTTTGTTTTCCAAACGAGTGAAAAAAGATACACCTGGTGCCGATCTATTTTTTCTATGTGAGAGTGCGGAGCTTGTAGGACACCGAGTTAAGCTGCCGAAGTACAACAAAAGGGCCCAGATACTTAGGGCCTAACTTATAACAGTGCACCTTGAAGCGGATGTATTTGGCGACCAACCAAACTCTATCACCTTGCTTAAATAGGGGCGTAGGTCTATGGTACCTGTCGGCCTGGATTTTGGTGCGAGCGGAGGCCCATAGAAGGGCCTGACGCATGGTTTGCCAGAGTGCCTTGATGTCACGCACCTGGGCATCTACGGCAGGAACATGACACGAAGTAGCCAGAGGGAGGGGCGGGTGGGGATTTAGCCCAAACACCACAAAAAAGGGAGAGGCCCCAGCGGATTCTGAGTCTAGAGAATTATAAGAGAATTCTAACCAGGGGAGGAGGTCAGACCAATTATCCTGACGGGCGGAAACAAAATGTCGTAGGTAGGTACCTAACACTTGGTTAACCCTCTCTACTTGCCCGTTAGTTTGAGGGTGGTATGCAGACGAGAGGTCAAGCTGAATCTGCATCTGCCCACATAGAGCCCGCCAGAATCTCGACACAAACTGGAACCCCCTATCCGAGACGATATGCAACGGAAGACCGTGCAATCGAAAAATGTGGTGGAAAAAGTGCTGGGCCAGCTGTGGAGCAGAGGATAATCCGGGCAGTGGAACAAAGTGGGCCATTTTCGAAAATCTATCTGTCACCACCCAGATGACCGTGTTGGAGGAGGGCGTGAGATCCGTAACAAAATCCATGGCTGTATGAGACCAAGGTCTTTCTGGCACCGGGAGGGGTTGAAGCAGGCCCGCAGGTCTGAGACGAGGCACTTTATTACGGGCACAAGAGGTACAGGCCAGGACAAAGTCTCTAACATCTCGAGCGAGAGTGGGCCACCAATAATAACGGGAGATTAGTTGCAGAGACTTATGGACTCCAGGGTGACCAGCTGTTCGAGAGACATGTCCCCACTTCAGGATACGAGGCCGCATGGCAGGACATACGTAGGTTTTCCCAGGGGGCAGATGTTGAAGGTCCACAGGGGCCGCCGTGAGAAGACGTTCAGGAGGAATTATGTGTTGCAGAGGTGGCTCCAACCCCACTGTGTCCGAGGATCTAGAGAGGGCGTCTGCTCTGACGTTCTTGCCAGCTGGCCGAAAGTGAAGAAGAAAATCAAAGCGGGCGAAGAAGAGTGACCACCTAGCTTGCCGAGGGTTCAGTCGTTGGGCAGACTGCAGATAGAGAAGATTTTTGTGATCGGTGAATATATCGATGGGGTGACGAGCTCCCTCCAGCAAGTGCCGCCATTCTTCTAGGGCTAACTTAATAGCCAATAATTCGCGATCACCAATTGTATAATTTTTTTCGGCTGGGGTGAAGGTTTTAGAGAAGAAGCCACAGAAGAAGTACGCAGTTTTCCGGAGGAGGACTTCTGAAGGAGAACAGCACCTGCACCTACAGTGGAGGCATCCACCTCTAGGATAAAGGGATGCTGCGGGTCCAGGCGAGACAGAACTGGAGCAGAAGCGAACGCTGATTTGAGGCGTTCAAATTCTTTTTGTGCCTCTGGCGGCCAGGATTTAGGGTTGGCATTTTTCTTTGTAAGGGCCACGAGCGGGGCCACGTGCGTGGAGAAATGAGGGATGAATTGTCTGTAATAATTTGCGAACCCCAAAAATCGTTGGATAGAGCGAAGGCCACTGGTCGAGGCCATTGTAGGACTGCAGACAATTTCGAGGGATCCATCTGGAGGCCCTGATCCGAGACGATGTAGCCCAGGAAGGGCAACGAGGTGCGTTCGAACAGGCATTTCTCCAGTTTGGCATATAACTGGTGGTCACGGAGATGTTTGAGCACCTGGCGGATGTGGAGGCGGTGAGTTTCCAGGTCAGGGGAGAAGATTAGGATATCATCTAGGTAGACGATGACGCAAACGTAGAGGAGGTCTCGGAAGATCTCATTGACAAAGTTCTGGAACACCGCCAGAGCGTTGCAGAGGCCAAATGGCATGACGAGATATTCAAAGTGGCCATCTCTGGTATTAAAGGCAGTCTTCCACTCGTCGCCTTCACGAATACGAATCAGGTTATATGCTCCCCGTAGATCCAATTTGGAAAATTTTTTCGCGCCACGCAGGCGATTGAACAGCTCCGAGATCGGAGGCAGGGGGTATCGATTTTTTATAATAATTTTCTTAAGTCCCCGATAATCGATATAGGGTCGGAGAGAACCTTCTTTCTTTTCAACAAAAAAGAAACCTGCCCCCGCAGGTGAGGAAGACTTGCGTATGAAGCCCTTATGGAGATTCTCCTGGATATACTCCGACATAGCCTTAGCTTCCGGGATGGAGCCAGGATAGACTCTACCTCGGGAAGGAGCACTACCGGGTTGCAAGTCAATAGGACAATCGAACGGCCAGTGCGGAGGCAGAGTTTCGGCCTGTCTTTCGGAAAAAAACATCGGCAAGATCCTGCTACGGAGTGGGCAGACCCGACAGAGGCTTCGTAGACTTTACAGAGGCAGGCCGTAAAGCAGGACGGAGTACCGAAAGGCATCGCGAGTGGCACGCGGGACCCCAATGGATGATTTCGCCCGTTTTCCAGTCCAAGGTTGGAGCATGGACTTGTAACCAAGGAAGGCCCAGGAGGATTTCCGAAGAGGAGCAAGGCAGAACAAGCAGTTTCAAAGTCTCCTTGTGTAGGGCGCCTATCTGCAACGTGAGGGAGCAGTGCAGAACCAAATAGCGTCCTTTAGGCATTCGCCACTGACTGATGAGATGAACATGGATTTCTGCAGAGGGGTCACCGGGAGACGAAATCTGGAGACTAGAGCTTGGCTGACAAAATTTCTGATGGACCCCGAATCAAGGAAGGCGGTGGCTTGGAAAGTGCTGTCCGGCGAAATTCCACAGAGTACGGGAATGGTCAGATGGGGAGAGGCCGCACTGACACCTAGGGATGCCTCTCCTGTGAGCCCCTAATACGCCCCGAAAGGCTTTGCCAGAAGGTCGCCACCAAAGCCTCATTGTTCCAGTCCAGCTCAGAGGCTAGGGTGTGGAACTGCACGGAGTAGTGACCCACAGTGGAGTCGCCCTGACGGAGACGGAGCAGAGCTGAAGCAGCGGAGGAGGTGCGGCCAGGTTCCTCGAAGACGGTACGGAACCCCTGGAGGAAGGCTTGTAGATTCGCCGTCAAAGGATCTCCTCGGTTCCATAGCGGAGTGACCCAGGCCAGAGCTTTGCCCGTTAGGAGACTAATTATGAAGGCCATCTTAGCCCGCTCGGTTGGAAATTGATGCCCCAACATCTCAATGTGAATTGAGCAATGACTGATGCCTCTGCACTTCTTTGGGTCTCCGTCATAGCGTGAGGGGAGCGGCAGATGCAGAGAAGGTCCGGGTGCAGGAGCAGGTAGAGCCATGGCCGCAGGAGCAACAGGTGCTGGCGTGGAGGCGGCAGCCGCAGGCGGAGGTAGACGAGCCGCAAGGTTCTGCATCATGGCCGCGAGCTGGTCAATACGCTGGCTCTGCTGTGCGACGGCCGTCGTGATGTCCCGGAGTTCAGGCAGAGGTACCCTGGCGGAATCCATGGCCAGTTTGTACTGTGAGGGTTCGGTGGATTCGCTGGACCACCGCAAGCGATGATAGTTAAGCCACGCCAGGGAGCGGAGTCTAAGTAGCCCCCGGTATTCACCAGGGCCCGTCGCAAAGCGGGATGGACCTGCTGCGGCGTGAGGCTACCAGGTCGCTACCCCTGACGTGACTTGCTTGCGATGGCGGCCGGGGTAATGCGTGGTACAGAATCGTAATCCAGAAGCATAGTCAGGGACAGGCAGGAGGTCAGGACAGGCGGCAGAGGTTCGAGGTCAGAGACAGGCAGATGGTCAGGGCAGGCGGCAAGCAGGCAAGGTCAGGTAACGTAGCGGATGGCTGTACCGGTAATCAGACGACTTTCCACATTAGACTCACACAACAAACTGCAAAGAGTGCTGGGGTATTCTTAAATAACCACGGCCTCATGAACTAATTATGTGCGCTGGCCCTTAAATCCAGCCCAGCCGTTGCTCATGCGCCCTAAGCAGCGGGTACGCGTGCAGCGGCCGTGACAGGCAGGAGCAGCATTCACAGGAGTGTGGACGGGTAAGAGAACTGGCGCCAGGGACTGGGCAGCGGGAGCATGGACGCGGGGAGCCGCGGCACCCGCGCCGGACCCCCTGCGAGCAGGTGGGCGGCCGTGGGGCACCGTGGCACCCGTGCCAGCCCCCATGACAATAATGTGTACAACAATTTGCGTACAAGTGCACGATTAGAGTCAAACTGAGACGCACTGAGTGAAATAGAAGTATTGAACAGTTATATGGATTACATATGACGGTTTGTCCACCACTGACAGCAGGCGGCAGTTACTATGAAATAATGTGTAAAACAATTTGCGTACAAGTGCACGATTAGTGCCAAACTGAGACACACTGAGTGAATTCGAAGTATTGAACAGTTAAATGGATTACATATGGCAGTTTTGCCACCGCTGACAACAGGTGGCAGTTACTATGAAATAATGTATAAACAATTTGCGTACAAGTGCACGATTAGGCCCCGTTCACACGGCTTATTTGCCGACGGATTGGCGCCATATTCCGCGCCGGATTTGCGCTTCAATACGGCGCCAATCCGTCGGAGTCATTACGGTAATCCACTGCTCTCATTGAGAACAGTGGAATCCGTCGCTCCTCCCCGCTCGGCAAATCCGCCGCGGGGGGAGAAAGTGACATGCACATTATTTACGGCGCAGACGCGCCGTAAACAATGCATTGTCTATGGGGCCGGGAGCGGCGCCCCCGCCGCGCTCCGGCCCCGCCCCCGTCCCGCCCCGTATTCACGGCGGATTTGTGCGCTCAATACGGTGCACAAATCCGTCGGCAATAAGCCGTGTGAACGGGGCCTTAGCGTCAAACTGAGACGCACTGAGTGAAATAGAAGTACTCAACAGTTATTTGGATTACATATGGCGGTTTTGCCACCAATGACAAGAGGCGGCAGTTACTATGAAATAATCTATAAACCAATTTGCATACAAGTGCACAATTAGCGGCAAACTGTGACGCACTGAGGGAAAAGAAGTATTGAACAGTTATATGGATTACATATGGAGGTTTTGCCGCCACTGACAACAGGCGGCAGTTACTATGAAACAATGTGAAAAACAATTTGTGTCCAAGTGCACGATAAGCGGCAAACTGAGACGCACTGAATGAAATAGAAGTATTGAACAGTTATATTGATTAAATATGGTGGTTTTGCCACCACTGAGAACAGGCGGCAGTTACTATGAAATAATTTATAACCCAACTTGTGTACAAGTGCACGATTAGTGCCAAACTGAGACGCACTGAGTGAAATAGAAGTATTGAACAGTTATATGGATTACATATGGCGGTTTTGACACCACTGAAAAGGGACGGCAGTCACTATGAAATAATCTATAACCCAATTTGCGTACAAGTGCACGATTAGTGCCAAAGTGAGATGCACTGAGAGAAATAGAAGCATTGAACAGTTAAATGGTTTACATATGGCGTTTTTCCCACCACTGACAACAGGCAGCAGTTACTATGAAATAATGTGTAAACAATTTGCGTACAAGTGCACAATTAGCGCCAAACTGTGACGCACTGAGGGAAATAGAAGTATTGAACATTCATATGCATTACATATGCCGCTTTTCCCAACTCTGACAACAGACGGCAGTTACATGGATATAATATGTAAAACAAATTTGAGTGCCAGAGTGCGACGATTAGCGCCAAACGACGATGCACTGAGTGAAATAGAACTATGAACGTTATATGGGTATACATATGGCCGGTTTCCCAAGCCATGTGACATGAGTGCTTACTATGAAAAAATCTATAACCCCTTTGTGTACAAGTGCACGATTAGCGCCAAAGAGACGCACGGGGTTCCCTAGAGTATTGAACAGTTATTAAATTACAATGCCCTTTTGCCACCACTGACAACAGGCGGCAGTTACTATGAAATAATGTGTAAAACAATTTGCGTCCAAGTGCACGATTAGCGCCAAATTGAGACGCACTGAGTGCAATAGAAGTATTTAACAGTTATATGGATTATATATGGCGGTTTTCCCACCACTGATAACAGGTGGCAGTTACTATGAAATAATGTGTAAAACAATTTGCGTACAAGTGCAAGATTAGCGCCAAACTGAGAAGCACTGAGTGTAATAGAGGTATTGAACAGTTATATGGATTACATATGGCGGTGTTGCCACCACTGACAACAGGCGGCAGTTACTATGAAATAATGTGTAAAACAATTTGAGTCCAAGTGCAGTATTAGCGGCAAACTGAGACACACTGAGTGAAATAGAAGTATTAAACAGTTATATGGATTACATATGGCGGTTTTCCCACCATTGACAAGAGGCGGCAGTTAATATGAAATAATGTGTAAAATAATTTGCGTCCAAGTGCACGATTAGCGCCAAACTGAGACACACTGAGTGAAATAGAAGTATTGAACAGTTACAGTATATGGATTACATCTCCCTGGGATGAAGTGGCGCCCTACGCAGTCGCTTACCCTCGATTACCCATTGTCCCGGCCCTGGAAGTATTCCGTTTTCTCTACATTAAGTTTTAGGAGATGGGAGGAGAAGAAGGAGGATTTGGACAACAGACAATCTGGGATCTTGGACAGTAGAGAGTTAATGTCTGGGCCGGAGATGTTATGATGGGTGTCATCAGCATACTGGTGGTTTTGAAAGCCATGTGATGTTATGAGCTGTCCCAGACCAACAGTGTACAAGGGTTCATCATTATCATTGGGAGAAGAGAGCGGCAGCTTGCGTGTCAGGCAGCCCGTAAGTCGGTAATGTGGCCGGGAGTCAGCAGGGTGGCTGCTGTGCGAGGTTGGGAGCCAAACAGCCACGATTTAGAGCACACACTTGGCAGGTCCCAGAAAGTAGCGGCACAGGTGCTCACCGGGTCAGCTGCGGTAACAGTCAGTCAGTGCGGAGCTTTGGTGGTAAAATCACCTACTTGGCTGTGTGCCAGTTTTTTGATGAGACACCAGAGGAGGCGAACATAACTATATGTAGAATCTGTGGGCAGAAAGTAAAGCGTGACCAGGGACCTAACGTTGGCACCATGGCCCTGCATCAACATCATGCAGTGTCACCATACGTGTTTCAGATGTGATGGTCCATAATGTCCCAACAGCAGCAGCACCCAGTGGCATGCCTCCCATTTCAGGCAGTCAAGGCTTCACCACCTCTGCCGAAGACTACTCCCTGGCTATTACAGCATCTACCAGTCCAGATACTCCTGCTCCTCGGCACTCATGGTGATAGCAGTCGTTCACCGAGACGATTGACAAGAGACAGCAGTATGCGTCTAGCCATCCCTAAGTGCAGAAGCTGACCGTGCTCCTGTCCAAGTTGGTGGTACTGCAGTCCCTCCCTTTTCAAGTGGTGGACTCTGCACCATTCAAAGAACTGGCCAGGAAACTTGGCATTCACTTCTGAAATTTTAACAACACGGGTAGTAGCTCCTCTGGACCCCCGCAAGCGGTGGTAGCGGCCACGCCAGGGAGCGGGGTCTAAGTAAGTCCCGGTTTTCACCAGAGCTCGCCGCAAGGCAGGATGGACTTTCTGAGGCGGGAGTCCTACCAGGTCGCTACCCCTGGCGCGACAAGCTTGCGGTGGCAGCCGAGGCGCAGCGAGGTACCGAATCGTAAGACGAAACTCGTAGTCAAAGGTCAACAGGTTAGGGCAGGTGGCGGAGATTTGAGGTCAGGTAATGTAGCAGAAAGGTCGGGTACACAGGCAGACAGGAACTGATGAACAGGGGGAAATTGATGAACAGGAATAAATATATTTCAAAAATCAATTGGGCTGTGCACATCCATATATTTTGAAAAACGTAAGCATAGGTGCACACTAAAAAGGCAATAGCATACATCTAATACAAATATCAGTGGCACACTAAAAACTAAGTAAAACATCAAGGTATATAGGAATATTGGAAATGCATTACTGCTAAGGAAAATATGAAAAACCTGGGATTCTTAGTTTACAGTTTTTGATCAAAAATTGTTTAAGCTCACCTCCCAATAGCGTCAAGGGGATCCCAGTACAGGTGAGTCCCTAACACTAACATGTTACCTCACTAGGAGTCCATTCAGACTACAACATCTCAGGGAGTGATAGGAACCTGCTACTGAATTATCCTGCACTAGTTTAAAAGAGGTAGGCGGAGTGCAGCAAGCCAATGAGGCTGCCATTCCTCAAATAGACTTCAAAAATCAATTAGGCTGTGCACATCCATATATTTTGAAAAACTTAAGCATAGGTGCACACTGAAAAGGCAATAGCATACATCTAATACAAATATCAGTGGCACACTAAAAACTAAGTAAAACATCAAGGTATATAGGAATATAGGAAATGCATTACTGCTAAGGACAATATGAAAAACCTGGGATTCTTAGTTTACAAAGTCTCTTACAAAGAGATCCCAATAGGGAAATAGGAGCCTGCTCCCCAACGCGCGTTTCGCGTCTGCTTCCTCAGGGGGTAATGTATCCAGACATCCACACTGTTTAAATATCCCCAACATAATGAATAACAGCCGTGGCGCAAATACGGCGCACGCGCCGTGCTCGGAGGGCGACGGCTAACCGCGCCCCACTTCCGGCCGTCACATGCAACTGCGCATGCGCGGATGAATACAACATCCGGACATGTGCATCACACGTAGAGATGCCGCAGTGGAAGCCGGCGCCAGAATCCCCGCACGGGGCATGCGCACGATGCGCTCACAGCATTTAAATCCTAGGTATCATTCACATTCATCTCAGGTACGTACAACGTGGCAGTGAGCATACAACAAAAAAAAATCTCTAGAATGACCAATAAAGTCTCAAATACAAAAAAATCTTGTATCAAAAACTAACTGTCACCAAAGGGTCACTGACAGAGCAGCAATAGTACATGTATACAACATATTATGCAGCTGACCACAATTTTATTTATAATATTGCCAGCATCAAAATTAATTGCATTAATACTACTAATTGTCATGTCTTACACAAAAACATTACATACAAAAATGTAACAATCTATATGGTATTATATAATTTTTATAAAGTATCAATTAACATAGTCCAACGCTATGATTAAATGTCAGAGAATTCATATCCATGGACAGGAACAGATGATTCAGTAAATTATCTAGGGATAAATGAACAGGGAAATATGGATCAAAAACAAGATAAAACTCAAGGACGATGCAGAGACAAAGAGAGAATACAAAAAACATGGCATAGGGAAACATATATGTATCCCTTCAAAATGTATCTACATAATTAATGCACAAGAAGAAAAACACCAAGGGGAACTCCATATAATCTGTTCATAGAAAAGACGCAAAGCTTAATTTGTCATTCAACCCAAAAGGCGCCATAGAATTCAAAGATATAATCCATCTGGCTTCTTTTTGTTCCAAGCAACGCATCGCATTACCTCCTCTAATCCCTAAATGGACCACATCAATACCACAGACTTTTAAACCTTTAGGATCACAATTGTGGTATTTTGAAAAATGCCTGGGAAGAGTTTTAAGTTGCTCACTATCTTCAACTCCCTTGGCGGCCACTATGTCTCGAACGTGTTCTCATATCCGAATTTTCAGCTCACGCGTAGTCACACCTACATAAACTTTGGAGCATGGACAATGAGCCAAATATATTAAATTTTTTGTACCACACGTAATATAATGGCGAATCTGAAATGCGCGGCTCTTATCCATCATGGCAAATACGTTGGTCCTGATCATGTTAGGACATGCAACGCATCTACCACACGGAAAAAAGCCTTGTGTGGGACCGTGTGAGCTGAACGGATTTTGTTTTAAAGGGACATAGTGGCTCTGTACCAAGAGATCACGAAGATTTGGCGATCTCCTGGCTGTCATGAGGGGGAAGTCAGAGGCAACATCTGCCAACACCGAATCCGTTTTTAATATAGCCCAATGCTTGTCAAGAATCTTACGTAATTCGGGCCATTGCTGATTATATGTAGTTATGAAGCGAACATTGTTGTCTCTAGATTTCTTTTTAGGCTGTAGCAATTGGTCACGGGGGGTCCGTTTTGCCCGATGATATGCTTTTTTCAAAGACCTTTTACTATAACCCCTATCTAGGAAACGATCACAAAGATCTAATGCCTGGGATTCAAATCGGGCATCGGAAGAACAGATCCTGCGAACACGCAGGAACTGTCCTATCGGGATGGCCCCGACAGTGGAATAATTGTGGAACGACGAGGCATGAAGTAGTGAATTAACCGCAGTCTCTTTTCGATATATGTCGGTTTGTAACATCCCATTCCTATCAACTTCAATAAGGATGTCTAAAAATTCCACCCTTTGTGTATCCATTTTATAGGTCAATTTAATATTGCAATCATTGGAGTTCAATTCTTCCATGAATGCACTCAACTGGGGCGGTGATCCCCTCCAAAAAAACAGAATGTCATCTATATACCTTAACCAACATAAAATTTGATCTGCCTCCGGAAAGGCCTCGTCGTGAAAGATACGTTTTTCCCAATAGCCAAGGAACAAGTTTGCATACGCCGGAGCGCAAGCTGCTCCCATCGCAGTTCCCTGGCATTGGTTATAAAAGGTATCCTTGAAGACAAAGAGATTATGTGTTAAGATAAACTGTAACAGTTCAAGAATCAATTTACATAAATCTCCATCCAACCCACTCAGTCTTAAGAAAAATTCCACTGCCTCAAGACCATCCCTGTGCCTGATACTTGTATATAGGGACTCAACGTCCGCCGTTACCAAAAGTACTCCAGGTTCCACACTGATCCCATCAATCCGCCTCAGGACGTCCGTAGTATCCCGCACGTATGATGGTAGTAATTCCACCAAGGGTTTCAAATAATGGTCAATGAACTTACAAGCGGGATCACACAATCCTCCAATACCTGACACTATTGGACGCCCAGGCGGATTGACGGGATCCTTGTGCACCTTGGGGAGCAGGTATAGAGTTGGGATCCTTGGATACTTCACTAAGAGGTTGTCACAAATTTTTTTAGGGATGATTCCTACTTGCCAAGCCCTATCCACAATCTCATACAGTTCCCCAGAAAAACTCTGGATCGGATTATATGATAACTTTTTGTAAGTTTGTTTATCTTTTAATTGGCGTGCCGCTTCTCTCTCATACTTAACACTAGGCCACACCACTATGTTTCCCCCTTTGTCAGCTGGCTTAAAGACCACATCAGTCATGGCCTGCAGCTCTCTCAGAGCGATTCTCTGTTGTCTGGTAAGATTGTCTCTACCTCGAATTTTAGAGAGTTTTCTTATATCTTTACTCACCAATCTCACAAAGATTTCGATCTGAGGGCATAAAGACAGAGGAGGAAACACAGATGACCTAGGAAAGAGATCCCATGAAAAAGTACCTGATGTAGTATCGTTCTGTTCAGATAGTAACTCCTCCAAGACACCCACTGCATTCCTTTCCTCCTCAGTCGGGAATAGAGATGAGGAGAGAGATGGAGGTATGGAATAGTTCAGACAATAGTATCTCTACGTCTCCCCATAACTTATATACAGAGGGACAGTTCCACCACATGTGAAGTAAGGTCCCCCGAGAGCCACATAATCTCCAACATTGATCATGTTGGCCCGAGAACATATGGGTCAGTCTAGAAGGGGTAAAATACCAACGTAAATGAATTTTTCGCATGGTTTCTACATGGTTGATACACCTAGACAGTTTCCTAGATCTATTAGCTGCAGATTCCCATTCCTCCCATGAGAAGTCTTTCTCCAACTCAGCCTCCCATTTAGAAGCAAAAAGAGGTTTATGAGGTTCGTTTAAAGACAGAAGAGAGGAATATGTTACAGATAGGCCCCGCTCGAAACCTCTTTTCTTAAATAAGAAATTTTGAAATTGGGAGGGGGAGTGAGGAGTCTCAGAGTTATTCCACTGTTGCAGTGAGTGACGTATCTGCAGGTAAACATAAAACTGGTTGTTAGACAACAAGAATTAAGCTCTTAATTCCTCGAAAGATTTAAGTGTGTCGCTAGCGTAAAGATCACCTATCGTGAGGATCCCTTTACGAGCCCATTGTGTGAGGGGAAGATGAGGGGACTCTGCCAGTAGAACATAACTGGAGGACTGATGTCTCTCTATATATAGCCAATGGTGGGACGCTACAAATTTGTTCCACACCATACCATGGCTAAATGGTTAAGAGTGGGGAGCTCGAATGTGTGCAGAGTAGAACCCCAAAGTGAGGCTGTCAGAACATTTTTAAGAGTGGTATGAGGGACCGATTGATTCTCCAGAGTTGCCCAACGGTGTGACTCTGGCGAGTTCCAAAGGGTATTGACGGGTTCGAGAACGGCAGCTATGTTGTATAGCAGAAGGTTAGGGACTGATAGACCTCCGTTTGCCAGGGGAAGATAGAGATGCTGTTTTCTAATTCTCGGTCTTTTATGAGACCATATAAAGCCTAAAAGTAGTTGTTGAAGTTTGAGAAAGGCAGTCGGAGGGAACAGGAGAGGGATTGTTCTGACCAGATAAAGGTATTTCGGGAGGAGTAGCATTTTAGTTACATGGATTCTCGCCATCCATGATAAAGGAAATTGGTGTAGTCTTCTAATCTCTTCCGAGATCTCATTGGAGACAATGTCTAAGTGTTTGCCTGGTTTGGGTATGGTAGAAATAGTTGCTGCTAATAATTCTGGGAGGGGTGTGCCAGAGGTCATAATTGAGTGAAAGGTATCTTTTAAGTGAGGAGTTAAAAGGTCAGTGAAGAGTTTGTAATATTCGTAAATCCATCCGGACTAGGAGACTTGTTTAGTTTAGATTGGGAAATCATTTGCTTTCTTTCCAGCTCTGTGATTGGGGCATTCAGACATTCTAGCTGTAGAGAGGAGAGGGTAGGAAGGGAAGCCAAATTTAAGAATTTGTTTATATCTTCCTGGGAAACTGCGGTAAGTGATGGGTCTTGCTTAAGATTATAGAGTGATTGATAATAATCAGCAAAAGAATCCGCGATTTTCTGAGGGTCATAGATTTTACCTTTGATGGGACAGGAAAGTTTTTGATCTGGCTTGTAGTGTTTTTACCCTACGGGCAAGTCACTTCCCTGGGCGATCTCCTTGCAAATAAAAGTGTAATTTTAGCCTTGCGAGGTAATGTTCATGTTTCCGAAGGAGCATAATCCGCAGACTATTTTTTAAATCAGCTAATTTAGCTTTTAGCAATACATCAGGGGTAGCTTTAAATTGGGCGTCTAGGGATTTAATTTCCTCTAACAAATTATTAAGCTCTTCCTCTCTTCTACGTTTTTCCCTTGAGGCAATTCTTATACACACACCGCGCATGAAAGCTTTATGCGCACACTAGTGTTGAGCGATAATTATCGACAAAGTTGAAATCGGCACGGTTTTTATGTTGATCGGATTTTTTAGATCACACGATAATTTAGGTTAAAATCTGTGCATAATCTATTAATATCGCGCCGTTTTCGCGTTCCTGTCATTTTGGTGGCCAGCAAATCAGCTTAGAAAATAGAGCAGGGTGAGCTGTGTGTGCGACTTCATGACGGGGATGTGTATGGTTGCGTTGGCTGAAAAATCACATGACCTCGTTTACAAGAAACAGCCTTCCTGTTCATGATCATGTGTGTGTCAGTTCTCAAATGAGTAGGACGTGCGCTCAGTCTCTGTGCAAACAGCTCAGCGAAATTATTCTACTTGTTCACAGAGACAGCTATACTTTTAGCTGGAACCTTAGAACTTAGGTAGATCAGAGATTGCAGATTTTAGGTAGTTAGGCTGAGAATTTTAAAGGAGCAGCTACCGCTGTAAAGTCACGGCGGGAGTGGGGGGGGGGGGCGGCGCGGGCGAACACAGACAAGCTCTTTAACCCCTTAAGGACCCCGCCGGTTTTGAGCTTCCTGACACAGCCCTATTTTTTTAATTCTGGCATATGTGACTTTATGTTAGAATAACTTTTTGACACTTTTAAACCCAGCCATGTGATTCAGAGATTGTTTTCTCGTGACACATTGTGCTTTAAGTTAGTAAGAAATTTTTATCCATACAAACCTTGTTTGTTTGTGAAAAAATATCAAAATTTCATGAAAATTTGGAAAAATTTGCGATTTTGAAAGTTGCAAAATTTCTGTGTGCAAGACAGATAAATTTTTCCCACAAAATAGTTTATAACTAGCATCTACCATATGTCCAAATATAGGTTTGGGATCATTTTTTTAAAAGTCTTTTTTTTTTTTTTACGACATTAGGGGGCTTAGAAATTTAGTAGTAATTTCTCACATTTTCAAGAAAATTTGCAATATACATTTTTTTAGGGACCATTCCAGTTCTGACGTGGCTTTGAGGGGCCTGCATGTTAGATACCCCCATAAATAATGCCATCTAAGAAACTAGACCCCTTAACGTATTTACAACACTATTTAGGAAGTTTGATAACCCCTGTTTTTCCGCTTCAATTTTTTTCCCACTGAAGCCGAAAAGGTAGCGGTTGTGGTGTCTCTCCTCCGGGGCCCCCACCTCGGGATTGGGCACTAGCTATGCCTGAAGCCCCAGAATGGAGTTCGATTGAAAGATTTTTTCAGGCTTTAGCCATGTCTATGACAATCCCAATCGTGTGGCATGGGCAGAAACTCACCTGCAAATCTATTCAGCAGGCCGCGCTCGGCTGAAGACTATTGGTTCGAGTTTCGCCAATGGTGTACCATGACGGGTGGTCTGCCCAACCCATTAAAACCCTTTCAGACAAGGTCATCTGATGCGGTAAAGGATGCTATGGTCAGCCACCCAAAACCCCTGAGACATTAAATGACTTTATGACTCTAGCCGTGACTATTGACAGAAGACTAAGGGGAAGACGCGGGGAAAAAAAACAAGGGGGGCGTCTTGTTCCGTTCAATTTCAAATTTTTCTGTAAAACCTCTGTTGCCTTCTCTGAAAATTCTCCTCTTCATCCTCATCACCCATCCTGAGGAAGAACCCATGGTGTTGGGTTTTACATCTTGCTGCCACCAGGAGGAGACATGGCTGGATAATGCTTTGTGCTTGTATTGCGCAAAACCTCACAATTTTCTGAGAGACTGTCCGACTAGCCCCAAGTCATCTCATGGAAACGCCGAACGCCTGAGAAGTTTCCAGGAAGGTAAACTCAGGTATCAGGTACCTCCTAAGTCTGGTAATAATTTTTTTTTCCCTGTAACCTTGGTCGTTTAATTCTAAGAATTTTGCTTGTCAAGCTATGATTGACTCAGGCGTTTGCTGCTAGTTTTTATTAGTATGTCTGTTGGTCCAGGCTTGGGTTTGGAACTACTTCCATTGAGTGCTCCCTTTTTGGTTTCAGGGGTAGATTCAACCTCCCTAATTGGGGGAAGAATCAAATTTCGCACTGCTGAGATCACCTTGAATGTTGGGAGTTCGCATACGGAAAACCTTTCGTTTTTGTCATGGAGAAACTCGCTGCGGATATTATTCTTGGCTTGCCTGGCTCCGCTGCCATAACCCTGTGTTTGACTGGAGAACCACAGAGCTGATCAAAGGGGGTTTGACTCATGTGGTTCTCATTTGAAATCTTTTGATCCCTTGGGTGTGCGGTAATTAATACTCCGATATTTCAGAATGTAAATCTGACGTCTTAGATAGAGATGTGCGGATAATTTGCCTCCACACCAGCCTGATGATTGTACCATAGACCTTGCTCCGGGGGCAAAGCTTAACTTGTATGCCCCGAAGCAGGAATCTATGCATTTGTTTATTAAGGAACCTGAGTATTTTCGTTCTCCGGAGGTGTACTCTCAACTACCGATTCACAGAATTCTGCTCTGTCTAAGCTGTCTCCCTTTTGCTATGAGGATTCCATTCATGTACTCTGCCATTTACAGGTTGTGAAACCAAAATAGAATCCACCATTTATCGACTGTGCACAGTCTGGGCTAGGAGTCATAAGACTCTTAAAAACGCTCAACTAAATAAAATCAATAAACGCCGACCCAGACCTAAATACCTCAGTTTTCAAGTCCCGTTAACAAATTGTGCTCCCAGCCAAAAAAGGGAAAAATTGGTCGGCCCATCACACAAACCAAGGGGTCTTTTGAGGGTCCGGAGGCCCCTCCTAAAGGGGGGTACTGTCATGATCATGCCTGACAGAACCTCAGCTTTGGGCTCTTTTTCGCCGGCCTTTGGCCGTTGCGACGAAAGACCTGGTTTTTTACTTGATTTTTTGGGAAAATTGTATTCATAAGTGTGAACTGTGTTCTCCTCGCTCTTTGCTTGATTGACCCCTGGCCAACGCCCTGGCCAGGAATCCTCCCAGCACTCTTGGAGTTAATGAGTTTCTCCTTTTGTTTGACAACCTTCTGTTCCTATCCAGCCTTGTGTTTCTTTCCACCTATGACCTCAATCCTGCCTTCCCTTTGGGTTCCCTATTTAAAGGTTCATTTCACCCTTTATCATTGCCTGCTATAGAGGTCTTCTGCCTGTAGCTAGCGTTGCCTTTATTCTGTCCTTTCTGTTGCCTGACCCTGCTGCGCTACTGACCATTCTTTCTCCTTGTGATTTTGTACTTCTGCACCCGACCGTTTTTGACCTTGGCTTGTTTACGTTTTTCTCTCTGTCCCTCCCGATTTGGTATGCGCCCGCCCGCTTGCTGCCAACCTTGCTTACCTGACATTCCTTATTGTGTTTTGTATTTGTTTATCTGTGTCTTGTGTCCCCACGTATTCAGTGTAGTCTTCAGTCTTCTGGTTGGGGCCCGACCTTTTAAGGAGTCGGGTACCCACAAAAGGAGGGACAGGGGTTGGGACCAGCGTCAGGGCCTCACTCTGTCTGTGTCTTCTCGTGTGTCCCTGACTGGTCCCTGACATCCGTTCAACATGAAGCGAAGGTAGCCCAAATGTCAACTCGTGTACCCACCACTGTGGATAATCCATTTTCTGAAGACCTCTTTGATGTCAAAATGTGGTTGGGGTCCAAAGGCTTGTTAAATGTTCAAGAGGACATAGAGGATGATTTTGTGTGCTCTGACGCCCAGTTACTGATGCCATCAGAGGAGGAAAAGGAAGCCGGTCAATCGGCAAAAATCCCGGGCGGTCGGCAACGCCTTGCAGTGACCCTTGCTTGTAGCCCGCAGCTCCTGGATGAAGAATGTCAGGACAACGAAGTCACCTGTGTTGATGATGATGATGACGACATTGCGGATCCAACCTGGTCTTTTCAGCAGAATTTGCTTGCGAGCGCTTCATACTGGACGAGGAGGAAGAGATGGGGTAGTGGCAATACGGGTCCGCCTCAAAAAGGGAGAGGGTGGGTCGCAAAAAGTCGCTAATATGATTCCGCCAGCCACGGTCAGCGGAAACCCCGCTTCTCGCTTATCGGCGTCAAAAAGGTCCCAGGACCTCTCAAGCCTGGGGCCTTCTTTGGGGCAAGCCTCTGTTTCACCCAGCGATGTCATATGCCACCTTTGCCGTAAACGATAAGTAGAGGCAAGAATCTTAGGTGTTTAACCCACCCCCAACATGTCTAGTCACATGCAGCGAATGAAATGAGTTGAAATGGAGGCAACATTTGGGCCCAAAAAAAGGCCAGACCGACGCCGGGCTTTAACCACTGTCACACCCTCTGTCTCCGCCTCCTCCTCCTCCGCCACCACCAAGCGTTCCTCAGCTGCCATGGTCCTCAGAGTCTGATCAGGGATCAGCTCCGCTTCAGCCCCACCGTCGCCGAGTACCACCAGCACCACAGAGACCACCCTTTACCCCTTCCCCTTCCGCCAGTTTGATGACCTGCATGCCGTACAGCGGCCAGTCTAGCAGCCAGCTTCTGTCTTCCAGGTTTGGGAGCAGAAAAAAACACTTTAACCCAAACCCATCCCAAAGCCAAATGCCTGAATGTCGGCATGCCAGGCTTTGGCCTTGGAAATGTTGCCTTTCCGTCTGGTGTACACATATGGGTTCCCCCACGTCATCGCCCTCGCCTGCCCCCAATACCAGATGCCGAGCAGGCATTTCTTTTCAGAAAAAGCCGCCCCCTGCCCTGGCCAGCCACGTGTATCCAAAATTTTCAAGCGGGGTTGTCTGCATCTGTGTCGGCAAAGTCCATCTGACCCCCGACAATGGACTAGTAAGCACGGCCAAGGCCGCTATATCTCTGGGGGACAGCTCACTGGGTGAGTGGGGGATGTCTCTGGTGGTGACGGTGGCTCTCAGGCTCGGCGAAACGCTCTTCAAAAACCGCAGGGTTGGTGCAGGGCTCTTTCCCCAAGGTCCTCTGGTGGCATCACGGCCCAGAAAAACCCAAAGGCCGTGTTGAAATTAATCTGTCTTGGAGACCGTCCACACACAGGTCAGGAGCTGTGGATGGCTCTCCGCAACGAGACCGAGCGCTGGCGGGGTGACAAGAAACCCTTGTGCCAGGCAAGGTGGTGTGCGATAACGGGCGAAATCTGCTGGCCGCCCTTAAGATCGGTAGGCTGGAGCACATCCCTTGTCTGGCACATGTCATGAACCTTGTGTCCAGAAATTTCAAAGAGCTCCCCGGGTCTGACTGCCTGCGAGGAAGGCTCGAGGTCTGAGTTCGCATTCACCGTTCAACCCTGCTTCATCCCGCCTGGCTGCGTTGCAGCGTCAGCTCGGCCTCCGTCAACCGTCTCATTGTCGACGTGGCAACACGCTGGAATTCCACCCCCCACATACTCCAGCGTTTGTGGCAGCAGCGAAATTTGCCATTACGCAGTACGAATGACACATGGCCTGACAAGCAGCGGTGTGGACCTCGGGATTTTGGAGGCCCCCGGACTGGAGGCAGGTGAAGGAGCTCTGCCCCATCCTTGCCAGTTTTGAAGAAGCCACCAAAATGGCCCAGTGCGGACAATGCCCTTGTCATCATGAGCATTGTGGTGATCTTAGTTCTGGAACGATCGTTGGACACTCTGAAACATCAGGTCCCGCCAGCGACGGAGGAGGAGCCGAACACAGATGCGGACACGGAGCCTATCTCGCCATCGAATCCACAAGGCCCGACAGTTTCTCAATTTTATTGGTCTTCATTAGGCAGTGGTTCGGGGTCCAGGGCTAGTGCAAGGCAGCGCATCAGCTCTCAGGTGCATCTTTCTGAGGCAAGTCAGGGCTGTGTTGAAGCTGTGCCGGGGGAAAGCGGGGGAAAGGAGGAGGAGTATTCCTAGACACCAACGTTACCGACGTCCCTGCCTTGGAAAGAGGTTGGCGCGAATTTGAGGCGTAGGAGGAAGATGAGGAAGCCCAGTTTGCTAGTGCCCCTCGACCCAGAGGCTTGGGAAATAAAGGCTCCATCTCTCACATGAGTGCTTGGATGCTCCATTTCCTCCAACATGATCCTCGCATTAAGGCCATCAAAATGAAAACATTTACTGGGCGGCCACCCTCCGGGAAACCCCCAGTACAAACAAAACTCAGCACTTTCTTTCCACCCACCCAAATAGAGAGTAAAATGCAGGAAATGGAGACCTTGCTGATTGATCAACTAGAGACATCTGTTGCGTCTGCTTCACGTTCTTCAAATGTCATGGTGGAACAACATCAGCGATGTGACAGCAGTAGAGTTCCAAGTAGCCGTAGCGGCAGCAGCAGCAGCAGGCAAGGTGGCAGAAGCCTAATGGATGACCTCTGGCAATCTTTATTTACCACCTCACCAACGATGCAAGCAGGGGCACGCATCCAACACACAGAGACAGCTTAAGATCATGGTGCACGACTTTCTGGGGTCTCAACACCGAGTTTTTGTATGTGTTCCGGACCCAATAGACTTCTGGGTATCCAAAATGGACGAAGGCCCGAGCTCGCTCGCCACGCCATAGAGGTGTTGTCCTGCCCAGCAGCCAGCGTCGTATCTGAGCGGACCTTCAGCCAGTGGTGGAGTCATTACAGACAAACGCATTCGGCTTTCCACAGATAATGTGGATCGTTTGACTTTCTCAAGATGAATCAGGCATGGATCTCTGATGATGTGTGGCCCCAATTGCCGGGGGTCACGTTTAGTTCCCGGTCTACTTCACATTCCTTTTCAAACAGAATGGTCCTCTTGAAACTTTTTTTTAATATGAAAAATTTCTTACTGCAATTTTCATTCTCAGTTCCCAAAAGTTCATTTTGCTGGTTTGCTGTGAGGAGACAGTAAAAGAAAGCAACGTTTAATGACAACACCGTTTCCATTTACTCTTTTATCTTTAGAAGTTTTTGCTTTGGGTCAAGGGTTTTGAGGTATGTTGCTGTGAGATAAGCTTAATTATGGTCCTTTGGAACAGAAATGGGGCTTCTAAGTGGCATTTCTCCCTCACAATTTTTAATAGTGGCTGAGAAGTCATATTTATATTTTTTTGGGGTCATGTTGCTGTGAGATACAGCTATAATCATGGTCCTTTGGAACAGAAATGTGGCTTTATAAGGGCATTTCTGTATCACAATTTTTTAATAGTGGGAGAAGCATATTTATAATTTTTTGGGGATGTTGCTGCGAGATACAGCTATAATCATGGTCCTTTGGAACAGAAATGTGGCTTTTAAGTGGCATTTTTGCCCCACCCAATTTTTAACAGTGGCTGAGAAGTCATTTTTATAATTTTTTGGGATCATGCTGCTTTGAAATGCATCAATACTACAGGTCCTATTCTAAAAAAAATTGTTTCTAACAGACATTTGTTCTTCACAATTGTCAAAAGTGGCTCAAGTGTCATGTTCTGAATTTTTGGGGGCATTTTGCTGTGACATGCAGCTATACTACAGGCCCTATTATAAAAAAATGTTGTTTCTAACAGACATTTGTTCTTCACAATTGTCAAAAGTGGCTCAAGGGTGATGCTTTGAATTTTTGGGGACATTTTGCTGTGAAATGCAACTAGACTACAGGTCCTATTGTAAAAAATGTGGTTTCTAACAGACATTTTTTTCACAATTGTCATAGTACTCAAGGTGTGTGCTGTCAGAAACAGGAATAGTAGGACATGTTTTAAAGGACAATATTGCAAATGATTGTTTTGCAAGATCTTTAACATTGTAGCATCCTGTATTGAAAACCATTTTATCAATTAAAAAGAGAAACAAGACATGGTGGGATTCCATTCTATTTTAAAAAATGTGTTTTCCTAGAATTACAACTACTAAAAAACTTGTATTACAAAATAGCTGGTAAAAAATTCCTCTGAATTGTACAAGGGAGGTATAGGAAGACTTGACCAGATGTAGGTTATTAAGAGGACATGGAGTATGGAGCACGGACAGAGAACAAAGAACAGAGACAATTTCCTCCCGCACGTTGAGTAAAAGGAGAAAAAAAAGCCAAGAACAAGGGCACCTGGGTGGGAAAAGGAGCGTTAACCACCCGTATTACCAAGTGAAGCTCAATTGGTTCTGCACTCATACGGAGGGGCAAGCGCTACCCAGGTCTTGACTGTGTACTGAGGAAGGCTGGAGGTCTTTCCTCCCCACTTCCGCTTCCGCACTCTGCTTCACACGACTGTTTTCGTTGCTGCGTCATAAAGGGGATTTTTACCGTGTTAATAGATGACAGACGCCAGCCTGGGCTCTCACCACACCACTGTAACTCCGGCCCTGGCAGCTGAACCTGCGTGTTAATAGATGACAGACACTAGCCTGGGCTCTCACCCGCACCCACTGTAAGTCTGGCCCTGGCAGCCGGGCCTCCGGGTTAACAGATGGCTGATGGCGCACTGGCTCGCCGTCAGGGGCAAACAGGAGAGCTTCAAATTTCTCTAAAAATCAGATTTTGAAAAAGGTGATTTCTGTGAGGTTAAGTAGTGTCAAAAAGGGCTCCAGGGCTGGACACAACTTGCACAATTTGAGGCTTAAAATTTTCTGGGACTTGAGTCACTATGGGGTCGCATCATTTGATCTCCAGGGGTGTCTGTCCCTAATCACCGAAGAAGGATTTGGAGGAAAAATGAAACCATTGAATTGATTGGCTGAATCACTCTCAGAAGCCAGGAGGGCAAATGTCTTCTCAACTAAGAAGTGTTTTGGGGTTGATTAAGCATGACATTTTTATTACTTATGGGGTGTGCGGACGAATTAACACATCTACACGTGTAAAAAATACCTTTAAAAACTGCAGGGAGGGGTGCATGTTGTATGTTATCACACTTGAAAAAAAAGCAAAATGATAATAATGTAAAAATATAAATAAACTTCCCTAAATAAATTTTGTAAACAAATGTCAGTTACCAAAATATACTAAATGACAGTCACTGTACAAAATGCATAGTGCCACTTTGTGATCTGTGGGTCAAACAGGTTTAGGGGTCATTCTGCGGTACAGGACAGATATAGTCAATGTCCAGTGAAAATAAAATGTTGGTTGAAAGACTCCTTTTCCCAGCACTTTTTAGATGTGGGGGTCATGCAGGTTTGGGGCTCATGCTGTGGCCAGGACAGTATAGGTCTATGTCCAGTGAAACTAAAATTTGGGGGTCCAAAGACTCCTTTTTCCGGCACTTTTTAATCTGTAGGTCAGACAGGTTTGATGGTCATACTGTGGTCCAGGACAGGCATAGTCAATGTCCAGTTCAACTAAAATGGTGGTTGAGAGACTCCTTTTTCCGACAATTTTAAATCTTGGGGTCATGCAGGTTTGGGGCTCATGCTGCGTTCCAGGACAGGGATATTCAATGTCCAGTTCAAGTAAAATGATGGTTCAAATCATACTGCCTTCTGGCACTTTTTAATTTGTGGGTGATGCAGGTTTAAGGGTCATGCTGTGGTACAAGACAGGGATAGTGAATGGTCTGTGAGTTTTTTTCTGTGACTTTTATAACCTAAGTGTGTTGCCTAAGATGTAGCACATATCCATTTGACTGTTGTGGATGTTAATTCCAGCTTCTCCAGCCCTGTTGTAAGAATGAAGGTGTTGTTGCTCTCCCATAGACTTTAATGGTCATCGGCGATAATCTATTATCGACTATCGGAAATCGTCTTGATAATTGGCGATATCGACTATCGACCCAATGACGATAGTCAACGTAATCGCTCATCACTAGCGCACACCATAAAATTTGTGGGTTAGAAACCGAATTAAGGTTAATGCTGAAAAATTCCCTTAGGGCTTCTTTCATGTCAGATATTATATGGAGTGACTTTAAGAGGAAATGATTGAGTCTCCATGGGGAAAAAGGAGGGGGGGGATTCTATTTCTAAAGGAGAGGTATATTGGTGCATGGTCGGACCAAGTGGCATAACCTATAGCTGTGGATTCTACATTAATTAGAGCCGCTTTATCTACTAAAAAGAAGTCTTATCTAGAATGCGACAATTTAGCTGCAGAAAAGTATGTGTAGTCTAGCTCGGTTGTTTGTGAGTATCTCCAAGGGTCGTGGAGATCTTCCTCTAGTAGGAAAGATTTCAAGTCTGGGGTCTTAACTGAGGCACCCCGGGAGCGGTCAATTTCGTTATCAATAACCACATTAAAGTCTCCGCATATAATTAAATACCCTTTAGCCGATTCCTTGGCTTTAGCTATTGTTTTGGAGATAAACGAAAGTTTATTTTGATTGGGGGAATAAACAGCTACTATAGTGAACATGACAGAGTCAAGGGAGCATTGCAGAATAATATAATGACCCTTAGGGTCTGTTTCAGAACTGAGGAGGGTAAAAGCCAGGGTATCTCTAACAAATATGGCTACCCCAGCTTTCTTTGTATCAGAGCAGGAGAAGTATGAAGTCAAGAACTTTTTATGTTTCAGACGGAAGGAGTCATTCGGTTTCAACTGTGTCTCCTGACTTAACCGCATCTCTCTAAAAGAGAGACCTTTTGAAGGGTGAGTTGAGCCCGTTGGTATTTAGTGACAGGAATTTAACTCCCATGGTAGCGATTATAAAAATCTAGAAGTGCAGCAAAGGTGTAGATCTCTAAAGGCTTAAGTAATAGTGTGTACATAAACCATTTAAGAGTACAATAGGTACACATGGCAATAACGCAACTAAGGTTAATCTGAACAACATGCTTAACAACTGAACAATACAAATATGCTCTGTACACGGAACTGTTCCCATCGAGTCGGGAACAGGTGTAATGGGGGAAAGTTCCGTGTGTAGCGCGCATAGGTGTAGCCCTCAGTCGGGTACAAGACACTTGAGCTATCCACTTGAAGCAGGCTCTCGGCGGCAGCCGAGTAGGAGTGCGGCTGTAGGTAGATTAGTCATCCGGGGCTTGGCGACGTCTACTATGCTTCTCAGACCAGAGAGGAGAGATAAGGGTTAGTTTATCCTTTCCTTTACGCATCGGAGTGTTGATTGGAGTGGTCAGGAGAACCCACGCCTGGAAAGCATCCCGGAGCATACTGGGAGAAGTGCAGGCAATGGTGTTGTTGTCTTTGGAGATTATTAATTTGACTGGGAATCCCCAGTGATATAGGATATTGTGGTCACGAAGCATCTTGGTATAGGGGGCGAATTTCCTTTCGCGGAGCATTGTTCCCGCCGAGAGGGCTGGGAGAGGGGAAACTCCTTAAATCTACTGGGACAAGATCCCTTTCAAGGGGTAGGGGCAGATTATCTTTAGGCGGTAGAAAAAATTTTAGCGATCATCCCCCAAGGGTGGGGAAAATGTCTTTATTTTTAAAAAAAAAACCCCTATTATTCTTCCTATCTAAATCCCCCCCCCCCCCCCCACCCCCCCCCCCCCCCGGTTTAGCTTTTGGAAGCGCAATGGCCATGAGGTTTTTGTAAAAGGGAGAGCATCTGGAGGTATGCTCGGGATCCAATGGGATGTTGGGTCTGCGGGTCTACCCCCCTTTAAGGACTTTAGAAGGGAGCCTCCGCCCTTCATGTTCCAATGCGGCGTGGGAAACAATGGAAGGTATTGATGTTGGAATTGGCCATTTTTGTCTCGATATGGTCCATTCTGGAAACTAAAGATTGTATGTCTCCTCTGAAGTCTTTCATCATCTGTTTGAAATCATTTTGGAGATGCTCTCTAAACGAAGAAAACAGTTGACGGAGGGTAGCTTCCGTGCTAATAGACTTCTCAGAGCGGTCTTGTTGCTCGGACTCCATTGATTCAGCATAAGATGGAGTAGGTGAAGATGGAGGGAGACTGAGGGTCCCTCTAGAGGACCTGGGTTGTGAAGGTTGCTGGAAGAATTCAGTAAGTTTGGCAGGTCGCTTAGGGTGATTTTTTTTTTGAGGTGCCACCCATATTGTCGTAAGTATGTTAAAAGGAATTCTATTAAAAAGGATAGAAATGTGTTCAACTGTTTTTTTTTAAGTTGTAGAACCTTTTTTTTTTTTTGCACTCTCTCTGATGTGGGACTGACTGAACTTAGCAGGGTAGAAGCCACATTACTCAGATTTATGTAGAGAAGGAGGTAGAAAAAAATGATGGTAGCGTTCAGTTGGGATTGCACTTGTGAAATTAAAAGTAATGTCAATTATTGCAGGGTTAAGGCAGAGGTGCAATTCAGTGGTATGGTACAACTAAATGTCCTGGTTTGCGGGTGTGAAGGACTGTCAGTATAACGGGACTTTATATCTGTCCAGAGGCTTAAACAGTAAGGCAGTCAAAGTCTCTCAGTGTGCAGGGGTTAATTTGGTACCTTTCTGAAAGGGCTTGTTCCTGTATGAGAGGACTTGCTTCAGCAAAAGAAATTGACAGGTTTTGCTGTGGAGTAGGGAATTCTGTGGCAGAAAAGGATGGCACTCTTTACTGTAAGAGAGGAGATTCTGTAGTACAGGACCCCTGTTATTTGTATGGAGGCAGTGTGACTCTTTAGAACACTGGCGCAGAAGGAAGGAATGTTAGTGCCACTGCTTCTGAGCTCATTTGATGGTTACTGCAGCGCCAGCCCCAAACAGTAATATGAGACACTTAAATGTTCTGATTGGCAGGTAGAAAGAAACATCAGTGCAGCGGGACCCTATGCTTGCACAGAGGGTTAATCAGAGAAACAGTCAGTGTCTCCCAATGTGTATGTGTCAATCTAATATCTCCCTGAGGTGACTTGCCGCGGCGGGAGAAATTGGCGGGCTTTATTAAAGAAGAGGGAGCCCTTGGATGCGGGACCTTGATATAGGTGTGCTGGCAATGAGGGTCCTTACAGCACTGGTATAGAAGAGAGAGTTGTTAGTGTCGCTGTCTCTGAGCGCACACTGATCGGTGCAGAGCCGGTCCCGAGCGATTTATGAGACATATGAAAGGCAGAGAGCCTGCCGGAAGATGGCCGCCGCGCGCTCACACAGGGGAGGAATCCTCTGTACTCACCGCCGGGCCGCTGTTGTCACAGAGAACTCGTCAGAGGCCGGGGCGCTGCCACGGACGGAGCACAGATAGGTGACCAGAGGTATAAGTGGATGTGGTCCGATGGGTTAGGTCCGACGGATCCTTCTGAGTCTCGGGCCTTAACACGAGGGAGCACGTCTGCTGGTGTGGACTCGCTGTCTCTATCTTGCAGCGTGCAGGGGCTCTTGAGGCTGTGAGGTTCGTTGAACTCGCTGGTGTTGGTCTTGATCCCCTCACCTCTCTTTAGGTTGTTTGTAGGGACCAATAGTAGCCGTTAAAGGTTTATTTGGGCCATTTTTCGTTGCCTCCAATGAGGAGCTCTGCTATCTTGCATCCACCATCTTCAAGCGCAAGCCACACCCCATGAACAGGGGGAAATTGATGAACAGGAATAAATATATTAACAGGGGGAAATTTATGGACAGGGGGAAATTGATGAACAGGAATAAATATATTAACAGGGGGAAATTATTAAACACGGGGAAATTGATGAACAGGAATAAAGATATTAACAGGGGGAAATTAGTGAACAGGGGGAGATAAACAAAGAAAGGGCATTAACGATTTTTGATGATCCAAGTGGACAGGAGTATTCCCCTGGGTGAACGAAGTCACACACGGGAGGAAATGCTCCGGGTCCTGCAAGTTGTCATCGATTTGTGGCTTTCTCCACGACAACTGAAAATTAGAACCATTGTGACAGACGATGAAAAGAACATGGTGTCCGCACTGCGTAGGAGGAGGGCTGAGCCATGCTCCCTGCATGGCATACATGTTCAATCTGGTTGTTCAAGTCTTACACCCATCTGCAAGACATTCTAAAAATGTCCCGGGGAAACTTTCCCAATGCATTCACCTTCGTAACACCCCCAAAGGGAAAAACCTCCTTAACTCCAGCCCCAAACCCGGGCCTCCCCCAACATGGGCCCTGAAATTTGACACCCCCAAACCCTTTGGAATTCCAGCCCCATATTTGGAATGCCCGGGGGGGGGGGAAAGGGAAAAAGGGAAAATTTAATGTTTTTTTGAAAAACCAAACGGCCAAGATAAAACCCCGAAAAATTTTTTAATGCAGCCAGTGGCAGCTCAGAAAGACCCCTGCCTTTTTGTCGGGCCCCCTTTAAAGCGGACACTTATTTGTCAGTGCCCAGGAACTGGTGGGATGAATAACGTCTTTCCCACTGCTTTCATTTTTGCCCACGGACAGCGGTACGGGATCCACTGGAAACACCGCAAGCAATGGGAATAGTAACGCCAGGGAGCGGGGTCTAAGGGAGGGCCCCCTTTTCACCAAGCCCACCGTAAAGCGGGGTGGACTTGCTGTGGGGAGGAGTCTACCCGGGGCGCACCCCCCCTGACTGACTTGCTTGCGGGGCAGCCCAGTGTAAAAAAAGTTCAAAAACGTAAGGCAAAAATCGGAGTCGGGGGAAAAGGGGGTAAGGGGCAGGACAGGCGGCAAAGGTTTGTGGGCAAGGAAAAAAGGCAAAGGGACGGTACAAAACGGATATGACAGAAAAAGGCTGAAAGGGAAACCTTTTTTTCTCTATAGGCTCTAAAAAATTATTAATTTGTATTTTTTATTTTAAAAAGGCTTTGGAGGTTAAATTGTGGAGGAGCCCTTTTTTTTATTAAAAAATGCAGGGTAAAGAAATTTTCCCCCGCTTTCCCAAAACTGGGCACCTAATAAAAATTCACAAAGGGCTTGTTTTTTAAATTTTCCCTTTAAGGTTTTTCATACGATTCACATTCTTTATACCCGAAGAAGTTCATCGAAAGCCAGTCCCTTTCAGCCCTTTGCTTTTTCTTTTTTTTTTTTTTCTGTCCCCCTTCAAGTTTTTTTTAAAGAATTGAATTTAAAAAATGGAAAAGAAAGCAAAATAAGCCCTAAAACATTCCCCCTTTGTTATGGGCTCCTTCAGTTCAAGTTTCCCCATATGCTGCATTTGGGAAAAAACGGGTAACGAAAAAAACTGGATTCAAACCACCAAGTTTTATACTTCAAGAGTGTTTTTATCGCAAATGCTGCCTCCTCAAAAAGGTCGGTAAGCAGAGGCTACCCACCCCCAAAAAATCCCCATGGCCCCACCCCCACATCAAAACTGGGAAAAAAAAACAGGGGGTGTTTTGCCCCCCCCTTCGTTTTCCAAGTAAACTGTTACTGTTTCCCCAAATTGCGTCCCCCGCGAAAATTTGGGGCGAGCCCATACCACATACTATTTTCTGGCCCGAGGAACCCGAAAGGGACAGATCCCGGGTTTGGACAGGTAGGGCCCCCTGACCTGTTCCCCGGGGCCCTGCTAATAAGGGGTTTTATCTGACGAAACCACCATCTGTTGGCTAGGGCGCTACAGAAATCACCAGGAAAAAACTGGTATGTGGCGTGTTAAAACGCAGTGTATTTTACTGACTACAAAAGCAGAAACACGCTTAATTGACCTTCGGATATAAATTATGCTACAGGAATCACCAGGAAAAATTTCAGCTTTGGCATTGAAAAACACTGTTTATTTTACTGACTACAATAGCACAAACACGCTTAATTAACCTTTGGATATAAATTATGCTACAGGAAAAATGTCATCTTTGGCGTTGAAAAACACTGTTTATTTTACTGACTACAATAGCACAAACATGCTTAATTAACCTTTGGATATAAATTATGCTACAGGAAAAATTTCGCTTTGTTGTTGAAAAGCACCATTAATATTACTGAGTACAATAGCACAAACACGCTTAATTACCCCTTGGATATGAATTGCCCAAAGAAATGAGCAGCCAAAAATTAACTGGTATGTGGTGTGTTAAAACGCTGTGTATTTTACTGACTACAAAAACAGAAACACGCTTAATTAACCTTCGGATATAAATTATGCTACAGGAATCACAAGGAAAAATTTAGTATTTGGCGTTGAAAAACACAGTTTCTTTTACTGACTTCAAAAGCACAAACACGCTTAGTTAACCTTCGGATATAAATTATGCTACAGGAATCACCAGGAAAAATTTTGTCTTTGGCGTTGAAAAACACCGTTTCTTATGCTGACTACAATAGCACAAACACTATTAAATAACCTTCGGATATAAATTATGCTACAGGAATCACCAGGAAAAATTTTGTCTTTGGCGTTGAAAAACACCGTTTCTTTTGCTGACTACAATAGCACAAACACTCTTAATTAACCTTCGGATATAAATTATGCTACAGGAATCACGAGGAAAAATTTCGTCTTTGGCGTTGAAAAACACCATTTATTTTACTGACTACAATAGCACAAACACGCTTAATTAACCTTCGGATATAAATTACGCTACAGTAAAAATTTCGTCTTTGGCGTTGAAAAACACCGTTTCTTTTACTGACTACAATAGCACAAACACTCTTAATTAACCTTTGGATATAAATTATGCTACGCGACAAATTTCGTCTTTGGTGTTGAAAAACACCGTTTATTTTACTGATTACAATAGCACAAACACGCTTATTTAACCCTTGGATATAAATTGCAGAAAAGAAATGAGCAGCCAAAAATTAACTGGTATGTAGCGTGTTAAAACGCCGTGTCTTTTACTGACTGCAAAAGCAGAAACACGCTTAATTAACCTTCGGATATAAATTATGCTACAGGAAGCACCAGGAAAAATTTAGGGCGACATGTATGATCGGGCTTTTCGCCCGTTTTTTGGCGTATACTGCGCCTCCCAGCCCGAATCCCGGTTTTTTTTGGTCTAAATCCTCCGACAGAGGCAAAGTGAAGCAGGATCCGAACATGCGAGGAAGCAGATCGAAGATCGCGACAGAAATCTCAGCGCACCGCTCCGTGCAGCAGGAGTATAATTCCGAAAAAATCGCCTTTATAAAGGCGGAAAACAGTGTCAGAAAAGAGCTGAACGTAAAAAATAAACATACTTAAAAAAAAAAAAACCACTTTCCAAAACTCTAGAACGGCGCAATATCAAGAATTATGATATTGGATATTGCCGGGAAATACAGTAATTCAAATTCTGAAACCTATTCTCATTGGTCGGCATAAACCAGCCAATCAGAATAGGAGCGACAGTGAACCATTAAAACCGATGGGGAAGGATTGACCAATCAGAATCCACGGCGGGATAATTCAAAATACAATAAAAAGACAGAAAAGAGCTGATTGGCTGAGCTAGCGGGGGCTTGGCTAGCTCGGCCAATCAGAATAGGAGCGACAAAGACCCATTCTAGTCTATGGAGAAGTTTAGACCAATCAGAATCTACGGCGGGATAATTCAAAATACAGTAAAAAGACAGAAAAGAGCTGATTGGCTGAGCTAGCGGTGGCTTGGCTATCCCAGCCAATCAGAGCGCGAGCTACTTCTCCCATTATAGTCTATGGAGAGATGGGCGCTCTGAAATCTCGGCTCTCAGCGCCGTGCGGCATGAAGTATTAATAAAAAAATGATTTTTATTAAGTGTAAAACATTATCAGATAAAGAGCAGAACCCTTCTTTACAAATAAAGCAGTTAAAAACCCGAACAACGCATTTGTCGCCGAGACCGGCGCTACATAGGGAATTGCAATAGAGAGAATCGCCGGGAAATACAGTAATTCAAATTGTTTAAGCTATTCTCATTGGTCGGCATAAACCAGCCAATCAGAATAGGAGCGACAATGTCCCATTATAACCTATGGAGGAGAATTGACCAATCAGAATAGGATCGACAATGTCTTATTATATCCTATGGAGAAAAATTGACGAATGATAATATGGGGGTAACGAAAAAAAAATATTAAATCAATAAAATCATGTTTATTTCTTTATTTTCGTTGCACCCATACTATTGATCCTTGGCGAACAAAAATAAAGAAATAAACATGATTTTATTGATTAATATTTTTTGTTTGTTACCCCCATATTATCATTCGTTTTATATACACATGGGACAACTTCTGTAGTGTTATAATTTGATTTCGGCCATGTACAGTTTTATTTCAGATTGCATTAGAAACCCATAGGAGCGTCGCTCGCTCTCCCATTGGTCCAAATAACGGCGCCTCTTTTAACTTAGCCAATCACAGAGCGCGCTCAGAATTTCTAGTTCCCCATAGAACTCTATGAGAAAGTAGCTCGCGCTCTGATTGGCTAAGCTGGACGAGCCCCCGCCGCTTCAACCAATCAGCTCGTTTCTGCATTTTTACTGTATTTTGAACTGTCCTGCCTTGGAATATGATTGGTCAATTTTTCTCCATAGGATAAAATAAGACATTGTCGCTCCTATTCTGATTGGTCAATTCTCCTCCATAGGTTATAATGGGACATTGTCGCTCCTATTCTGATTGGCTGGTTTATGCGACCAATGAGAATAGCTTAAACAATTTGAATTACTGTATTTCCCGGCGATTCTCTCTATTGCAATTCCCTATGTAGTGCCGGTCTCGGCGACAAACGCGTTGTTCGGGTTTTTAACTGCTTTATTTGTAAAGAAGGGTTCTGCTCTTTATCTGATAATGTTTGACACTTAATAAAGATTTTTTTATTAATACTTCATGCCGCACGGCGCTGACAGCCGAGATTTCAGAGCGCCCATCTCTCCATAGACTATAATGTGAGAAGTAGCTCGCGCTCTGATTGGCTGGGATAGCCAAGCCACCGCTAGCTCAGCCAATCAGCTCTTTTCTGTCTTTTTACTGTATTTTGAACTGTCCCGCCTTTGATTTTGATTGGTCCAAACTTCTCCATAGGATATAATGGGACTTTGTCGCTCCTATTTCTGATTGGTTTTAAAACTCCTTCATAGGTTTTGAATGGGCCACTGTCGCTCCTATCTGATTGGTCCAAAACTTCTCCATAGGATATAATGAGTCTTGTCGCTCCTATTCTGATTGGCTGGCTTCTGCCGACCAATGAGAATAGCTCAAACAATTTGAATTACTGTATTTCCCGCAATTCTCTCTATTGGGAATTCCCTATGTAGCGCCGGTCTCGGCGACAAACGCTTTGTTCGGGTTTTTAACTGCTTTATTTGTAAAGAAGGTTTCAGCGCTTTATCTGATAATGTTTTACATTTAATAAAAATAATTTGTTGATTAATACGTCATGCCGCACAGTGCTGAGTGCCGAGATTTCAGAGCGCCCATCTCTCCATAGACTATAAAGGGAGAAGTAGCTCGCGCTCTGATTGGCTGGGATAGCCAAGCACCCGCTAGCTCAGCCAATCAGCTCTTTGCTGTCTTTTTACTGTATTTTGAATTATCCCGCCATGGATTCTGATTGGTCTAAACTTCTCCATAGACTAGAATGGGTCTTTGTCGCTCCTATTCTGATTGGTCAATAATTCTCCATAGGCTAGAATGGGTCTCTGTCGCTCCTATTCTGATTGGCTGAGCTAGCCAAGTCCCCGGTAGCTTAACCAATTAGCTCTTTTCAGCATTTTTACTGTATTTTGAACTATCCCGCCGTGGATTCTGATTGGTCTAAACTTCCCCATAGGTTTTAATGGTTCACTGTCGCTCCTATTCTGATTGGCCGGTTTATGCCGACCAATCAGAATAGCTTTCTGATTTTGAATTACTGTATTTCCCGGCAATTTCCAATATCCTAATTCTTGAATTAGGATATTGGAAAGTGATTTTGTTTTATATATTTTCTATTTTTTAGGTTTCAGCTCTTTTCCTGAGAATGTTTTCCGCCTTTATAAAGGCGATTTTTGATTCATACTCCGCACCGACATGTGGAATGATTTCTCGCTGTTTTCCAGCCTGTCTCGCATCGGAACTGTTTTTCGGCACAGCCCCGCACGGCGCCTAAGTCCCGCACTGCGCCCATGTCCCCGCACTGTGCCCCACACACACTGGCGAGGCGCAGGGAACTTTTCCCCGCATGTATGAGTGCGCTACCTCCGACAGCGAATCATAGGCACAGCGCCGCACTGCGCCTCGGTCCCCGCACTGCGCCTAACACACTGGCGAGGCGCGGCGGACTTTACATTGTATGTATGAGCGCGCCCCAGCCCCGACATAAATCAGGCGCAGATTCCGCCGGAAAACTGGCGGAAAGTTGTGCCCCGACCCGTCGGGATTCATGCATGTGGCCCTTAGTCTTTGGCGTTTAAAAACACTGTTTCTGAGGGCGTGGCCTGGCATGCTGGAGACAGGCAGCAAGGAGTGAGAGATCCGTGTGGGCCTTTTGAAATTAGAGCCATTAAAGCAGGAAGATGAGTCCCAGACAGACCAAGAAAGCATCTAAAGCTGCAGGACACTCACAGGCACAGAAGGGGAGCATCTCAAACTACTTTGCCCCGCTGGCGGAGCTCCCATCAGCATGTGAGTCGGTGCCCTCCTCTCCGGAGCGGGCACCATCTTGCCAGCAGTGCCGCAGCTCCTCCGGCGCATCAGCTCCTTCAGCTACACAAGCGGGTGACCGGGGATCGCGGTCAGAAGCAAGGCGCACGGCCAGAGCGAGGAGGCAGGAGGACTGTCCGCCGCTGTTAACAGCACCCGGGAGAGCCGGGGACACCGGTGGGAGACGTGAGTCATCAGCAGCGCAGAGCAGCAGGATGGAGGAGGCGCACGCTCGGGACCACGAGGCCTCGCCATTACCGGAGACCGGGAGAGACGAGACGGAGGAGGACTCGGTTGCAGGGCAGCGGGCAGAGCAGCCGGTGAGCGGGTCCAAAAAGGGGGGGAGGACCTGTCTGGGCCCCTAAGCGTTTCAGCAGCTTGATTACTGGCATGGGGGCTATGGACTCGGAGGATGAGGATGAGGAGCAGGCTCCCTCTGATGGGGAAGCAGTATTCCCCCTGCAGAATTATGCTAGCCCTGACTTGCAAAGGGACTTGGACCCGCGGCCAGCACAGAGGAGGAACGGACATAGTTCTGGAGGGTATAAGCAGGAAGTCATCTCCCAGGAATCGGTACCTGACCCCATGGAGTCACCTTCTGGAGGTCCACACACTGGGACCCCCGCACCTCCGGCTATGATTGGGGAGGACTGGTCAGCTTCTGGGCCCACTACTGAGCCGCCTCAGATAAGAGCATCCCTTCAGGCCCCAGCGTCTGCTCATATGAAAACCAGGGAGCCCATTGACTGCCCTTCCTCTATCTCCAGAGAGCAAGCAGCGTTAACTCTTCGTGATCACCCTGAGCTGCAAGTGCTCCTAACTTTCCTGCAACAAGACCTGCACACAGTAAAGGAAGATGTCTCTGCTATCCAAAATAGAGTGCAGAACTTGGAGTCTTCTCAGTCGTCAGTACAAAACACGGTGGCGGAGTTACAAAGCGCCCTTAAGAATCAGCAAATCCTCCACTGCACTCTTGTGGAACAATTAGACGACCTGTAGAACAGGAATAGGAGGAACAATATAAGAATTAGGGGTCTTCCAGAATCGATTAAAACACAGGACCTTGCGAGAACCTTAACAAAAATCTTCAATATGCTTCTTAGCAAGAGTGCTGACACACACATTGAAATTGACAGAGCGCATAGGGCGCTGCGACCTATGAGCCAGGATGGTTCTAAGCCTAGGGATGTAATCTGCCGTATACATTATTTTGCCATAAAGGAAGAGATTATGAAGAGAGCAAGAGCGGCCCCAAGTATCATATTCGAAGGATCCAGGCTTGCCCTTTTCCCGGATCTTTCTAGGCGTACGCTGCGGTTGCGGGCGGCGACTAAGCCGCTACTGGCGGTCTTACAAGAGCGTCAAATCTCCTACCGATGGGGCTTCCCCTTTGCCCTGCATGTGAGGACGGAGGAGGGGACAGTTACCTTCAGATCTCCAACGGATTTACCAGCTTTCCTCACCGCCTTAAAGTTGCCGGTCATTACCCTTCCTGACTGGGGCACTCCCGCCTCGGTTCCTGCAGGTGGGCTGGAGGACTCCGGTTTGTTCAGATCGGGAGGCTCATCGGCGGTGGAGAGGCCCAAAGAGCAGCGTCTTCAGAGAAATCAGAAACTGGTTTCTAAGCTAGAGCGGGCAAACACAACCTCTAAAAGATGGTTTGCATATGCTACCCAATAATCCTCCTGGCATGTGCTTTCAGCCCGTTTCCTGCAGAGTATCCTTTGTCTTTGACATAAGTGTGAATTTAGCTGGGGATGCGGCTTGCAGGCACCTTTGCTGAAGGGACCGTATTCCTGGACTCGGTTGCTGGGAACGGCTCTGGTACTTTTAGTGCTGTTACTCATCCTGCGTTCTTAAGGGACTCATTGTACTGGCGAATGTTTTCTGTCTGACATTGGCTCTGTTTATTTTCTTCTTCAGGTTTAGATAGACATTGTCTGGCCCTACGGCTCGGTTTGTAAGGTTTTTGCTAGGCAGCTTTATCAGTCTCTTCTGCACTAGTGGCAGAGGACACTGATACCCCCAATAGGTAGTTATAGCGGGCACTATGTACTCGCTTAAAGCAGCACAGTTTGCTGCATTATTTAGTTTTTTTTGTTTGCCTATACCCCAATTTATAGGCAGGTTTATGCTTCTGATGTATGTAATGCTATGCAGATTTATTGTTTGTGAACATGTTGGACGTGGCTTGACGGAGGACTCTGCCCCCACCCTCACTGGGAGACACGGGTTAGTTAGCTTGTTATGGTGACTCTGAAAGTTACATCCCTTAATGTTAAGGGTTTTAACATCCCTGAAAAAAAGGTCCCAGGTCTTATACAACATGCATAAGCAAAACACTCGGGTCCTTTGCCTTCAGGAAACACATATCCTTGAGGGTCATCTGGACTTGTTTAGGAATAAATACTTCCCTGTATGGTGTCATAGTGATAACCCCACCTGTAAGACCAAGGGAGTTGCTATTCTCTTCCATAAGAACTTACCGGTCCAATTATTGGACGTCAAAACAGACGTTAACGCGCGATATGTCTTCGCCAAAGGTACGATTGGGGGTTCGGTGTATACTTTTGCCAACATATACGCACCGAATAGGGGGCAGCTTTCCTTTCTCTCTATGGTCCTAGAGGAACTTAATCTATTTGCGCAGGGTAGAATTATTTTGTGTGGCGACTTTAATGTTGCACTTCAGCCGGAGGTGGCTACCTCCTCGGGCCATTCCTTTGTCCCACTTAATAAATTAAACAAAATTCGGAGGCTGCTACACAGCATGCAGTTATGCGATATATGGAGACTCCTTCACCCTACCACAAGGGATTACTCTTTCTATTCGGCCCCTCACGGCAGTTATAACCGCATAGACTATGTCTTCCTTCAGCATACCCTTCTGCCCTATGCGAGAGGGGTGGATATTGGAAGTATTCTGCTTTCCAATCACGCGCCGGTTCATTGTGAGCTCTCGTTACCAGGTCTCGAGCGAAAGACCTTCAATTGGAAATTAAACGAATCCCTCCTTGAGGATACGCTCTGTGTGGCCGAGCTGACCCAGACCATTAAAAATGTTATTAAAGATCATTTGTCGGATCCAACCGCTAGCCAATTGAAATGGGAGGCTCTTATGTGTGTGGCCCGGGGGGTGCTAATAAGGCATGGTCCCAGGCGTAAGAGGGAACCTGCGGCTAAACTTCAGTCCCTTCTGAATAGATTGTCCTTGTTGGAGACGGCACATAAGTCTACCTTGGCGGAAGCAGATCTGCGGGAGCTATTGCGCACCAAACACGAGATATTACAGCTACTGGATAAAAAGTCAGCTAGATATAGGCAAATTTGCGCGGGTGTGTATTACATGTGGAGCAATAAGCTGGGTAAGATGTTGGCCAGGGCACTTAGAGATCGTAGGGCGTCTTTGTTTGTTCCATCTATCAAGGATAAAGAGGGCTCTGTTATGCATCTTACACCTGAAATACTCAAATGCTTTCGCTCTTTTTACCAAAAGCTGTATAATCTGCCCCACCCACAAATTGAGCAGTCATATCTGCGAAGCTTTGTGGAGAGGCATTCTTTTGTGAAGGTCTCACAGGATAGACTTTCAGCGCTAGAGGCTCCGTTCACAGTAAGTGAAGTACATCAAGTCATTGCTGGCCTGCCGATGGGGAAGAGTCCGGGCCCCGATGGCTTTACCGCTGCATTTTATAAAACTCTTAAAGAGGAGCTTTCAGGTCCCTTGTTGGAGGCCAGTCCTTTCCCCCCATCGTTTTTGCAGGCAGTCATTACCGTGATACCCAAGCCAGAGAAGGACCCCTTACTGTGTACTAGCTACAGGCCCATTTCGCTACTTAATACGGACGCAAAGGTATATGCGAAGCTATTGGCAAATAGGCTTGCTGAGCTTCTCCCAGACCTTATCCACCTGGACCAGGTGGGTTGTCCCTATGAGGGAAGCTAGGGATAACACCCTTAAAACGTTCTCCATAATTCATTTTGCCCAGCAAACACAGGTTCCATTGAATCTTTTGTCTTTGGATGCGGAGAAGGCTTTCGACAGGGTGGACTGGAAATTCCTGGAATCTGCCCTGGGCGGGCGCCGGGGTGGGTGGTGTGTTACAGCGAATATTGCCTAATTTTTTCCCTTTAGAAAAAATGGTCGCATCGGAGCCCTTTCAAATTAA